>JBBPBX010040844.1:0-29165 GCA_038048925.1 Garcialebias charrua
TGCATGGTTTGAAAAGTTTGGTCTGAAAACTGAGAAGCCTCTTTCAACTCCTTAAAAAGATCTTCTTTAAAGACTCCCATGTGAACATTTGCATGTTTAAATGATACATTTACAAAGTGATTCCATATTCTATTTAACATATTTTTCACCCGCTGCAGAAAGCAGAGGATGTCCTGTCTTTGTTTTTACTTTTAACCAAAGACCTGCTAAACCACTGCACCAATTTTAATAAGACTGTCAGAATGTCATGTTTTGACAACTATCACTGTTTATCTATTAAGAGTCACACAAATTAAAGTCAGTTTCTTTATTTGTAATACACACCAAATGTGGTACATGTGGTGGAATAAAATTGTTTACACAGGGTCCCAGTTACATCCAACAAAAGTATAAAATGTAAAAGAAAAACAATAATAAGATCTAAGATATATATGAACAACGTTTAACAAAAAATATACTGAGCACCAATAGTATAAAAACAAAACAATGAACAGCAACAGCAGCACGAACATGAGTCTGTGTGAGCAGATGAGTTTGAAGGAACACAGAAGCATGAAATAAATCAGCAGCATGAGATCAGCAGCATGGATAATCAGCAGCACATATCAACAATCAAGTGGCATCACAGTTATTATTCTGCTTAGATATTCATGAGTCTAACAGCCTCAGGGTAGAAGCTGTTCCTCAGCCTAGTGGTTCTGCACTTAATGCGCCTAAAGGCTGAGTTATAGTCGCGCTTTGGTCCGCAAGCTGGAGCGCGCGCCGTGCGCGCGCAGAGCGTGGCGCGCGGCGCTGCGTTCATAGTTTCGCCACGTTGTTTATAGTTGATGCACGGCGGAGCATGGCAAAGTGCTGTTCTTTGAAAGCCCAGTCCATGGCGTCAACGGCAAAAGTCAACGGTGTGGCGCGCGGCGCCGCGCGCACTAGGCTTGCGGAGTTTCAAAATTTCGGAGGTGCGCGACACGCGCCAAGACGTCGCGCGGGGCCAACGCGCAGGGGGCGGGGACTGCGATATTGCGTCACTTCTGGCGCGCGCCCCTCGCGCACGGCGCGACGCGTCAAGTATAAATCAAGCTTTAACCTCCTTCCTGAGGGAAGCGGGGCAAAAAGTGTGTGTGCTGGGTGAGTGGGGTCCTTCATGATGCAGGTGGCTCTCTTCCTGCATATGGAGGTGTAGATGTCTGTGATGGAGGGGAGGCTGACTCCAACAGACTTATGTGCAACCTTCTGTGCTTTGTAACAATTGCCACCACAGCTAAGTACTGTAACTTTAAATGCAACAAATGTCCATAAATCAGTTCACTCTACATAATTAGAACTAAACTTTATATGTTAGTAGGTGAGAGTCCTTTGCATCTACTTTAAGACTACACATTGTGCATGGTTTGCTGTAAACACTGGCTTTGACTAGTTGAGTCAACACTTTCATTTAACAAAGCTGCACTCAGATACGTCTGTTGGAGATATGAAATCTGATGAATGAGTACTTGTGCTCACTTCCTTTTGTCTGTTCGCAAAATAAATCATGATCCATTGGACAGAATTGAATGAAACATATAGAAAGTTGTCATTGGATGAACATCATCAACTCGTTTAGTTCCCTTTCAGTTCGGTCTCTTGGTGCAACATACTTGCTATGGCAATTGCGCCCCCGCGCGATTACCTGAAGGAATACATTCACGCCTTTTACGGCAGGGGACGTCACCCCGCGCCAGAGGTACCGCCTTTTAGGTACTTAAGCGACTGACGCCCCTCCAACTGTCCCTTTTTTGCCCTTCACCTCGCAAAACCTGAACTACCTCTCTTAGCGGGACTTCTCTGCTGCTCCATCGCTCTACCTGAGGTGAGCTCGCTCCCTGCACAGAGCGCACAGAAAATTTTTCCCTGCGTACTGCTGGACTAGCGAAAGCTAGTCCAGCACATTTCTATAACCTCAAAGTTTTTTCTTCTCCTCTCTCTACAGGTTGCTTCGCTCGACGGCGTTATAACTGTGCAACCGCTACCCCGGCTAACATCCTAGCGGGCTAGCCAGCGAAAGCGACACGACAAAGGAGACACGTGAACAAAGAAGAAAAAGGATTCTGGAAGGACTCGCTCGCCTTATCTCGGACATGCCTCCGGAGAAAGGAAAGCGAAAGTCAAAACTTCAAAAGAAAACCAGCGGGACGGCGAGCCCAACCTCGCGCGCCTGTCCCAGTGGCTGTGGATTTGCCCTCGCAGCGACGGACACCCATGAGGCCTGTCCAGTCTGCCTGGGTATATTTCATGCAAGACAAGCTCTGGATGCGCCCGATTCTTGCCCACACTGCAGCCAGATGCTGGATGCGGTGCTGCGGCATCGGGTGGACCTCGTGGCTAAGGCCATGGGAAGCTCAGCTGGTCCACAGGACCCAGACACCACGGAGACCCTCACTCCGACCCCGGAGCTCGAACACATGGCTCTACACGACAGCACGCGCGTCAAATGGGGCGACAGCCCTGACCCGCTCGCTCCCATGGGGGACCTTACGGTCGAGTTCGACACCAGAGGCATGATGAATGAAGACGAGATCTCCATCTCAGCCTCGGACGAATTTTCGGCGGAGGAACCAGAACTTGAAATCGAGGATCCGGGAGAGGACCTCTCCAGGACCCTGGTACCTGTGCTCCCCGAAAAGGACTTCTCCATCCCTGCCCTGTTCGACCTGTGTCACAGAGCAGCAGACACGCTCAACATTCCCGTAAAAGGCGTGAATGGATTCCTTCAGGTAATCGTGCGGGGGCGCATTTCCCATAGCAAGTATGTTGCACCCCGTTCCCTTCCTTCAGGGAACATGAGTTATGGTGCATAACTTTCAGTTTTGGAGTCAACCCAATTCAAGATGGTCGCCACAGCCAACCTAAATATGGCTTCAACAACAGTTTAGCAGATATTGAGCTAAACTTTGGTGTAGTTGTAGCTGAGAGCTAACAGATTATACAATATATCTGTAAGCTTTACAATTCTGTCCCTTCTCAAAGTCTTAGTTTAGAGTTGGTGATGCAAGTTTCCTAAGATTTTGTTCTCTGCTTAAAAAATATGCTTTTAATAAAGCTATTGCATTTCATCCTGCAGTCAGATATTCTCAGCTGTTAGCAAGAGTTGTCTGATGATAAAATGATCTAATGAACACGTTTCAGTAATAATACATTTTATCAAGAGCCTTCAGATTTGGATTTGGAAGAAGAATAGATGAGGGAGACAAACGGAAAGTTTGACCATGTTTTGAACAGCTGTCCTTGGTTGTTAAAAAGTAGCCGCAGGTGTGAGGACGTGAAGCCAGTCTGACATAAAAACCCACAGAGTGACAGCTGCAACGTGCGCAGATGGACGTGAAGCCTGCAGAGATGTGAGAGTGTTAATCCACGCAGCGTAGCATTTCCTCGGGATCTTTGTGCGTTTGAACTTTTCAGGGGGAGGATGGCAGAGAGCGATTGGCCACTCTCTAAATGTCAGCGGATCTGAACAGACCGAGCCCAGATAGCTCTGCACCATCACCTGCCACTCACGTTCTCTGACTCATCCATCCCTCTCTCCTCGTTGGTCTGTCTGGGTTCAGTTTATTTCCTGCCCCCCCCCCTTCATCCCCAGTCCTCCCACCACCTGCCCTCTCCACCACTTTCATTATTGTCTTTTACTTTTGCCTCGCCAGTTACTGCAGGAAAATAACATGTCCTGTTGTTAGTTGTTTTTATTTATTTATATCTTTACCTATATTAAATTTCAGCTGCTATCCTTCATTTCTCTGTAACTTATCTTTCTTTTTCTTTTTATGAAACTACAGTACTGTACATAACTTATCAGGAGCAGGGCCCCCGTTTAATTTGTCAGTATAAGAAATGTGATATTTGTAACTTTGATTAAGTCTGCATTGTTTTACTCCTCGTGTTGGGCCAACGTTGTTTCCGTTTGCTCAGGACAATGTGAGAAAGAGAAAATAGACTCGTTGTTGCGGGAGGGGAGATAAACTACAAGAACTAGAACAAAAGTGGAGGTAAAGGCAAAGAAAACACTAAAGGGGAGAAAAGAGGGAACGAAAGTATTAAAATCAAAATGCCGAGAGGTGGGGTCATAAAACGACTGCCTTTATTGAGGAGGGCAGAGTGGGCCGACCGCTGCCTGCGGGTCTTTTCTGATCTGGTCTGGCTTCATCCGTTGAAGTTCCTTTTTTGCTACATTCTTTAAAAATCCACTCCATGTGCTTAAAAACACATAAAGAAAGACAGGAAGAAGCAAATCCAAAGAACATCTAATGAATGCAAACGTATTCAAGCATATTTATTGTCTACCACCACCAAAGGCAAAATACAAGAATTCTTGTGATTGTGTGTTAAAAATAAATGTCTCATTAACCAGTGAATGGATTTTAATTAAACTCTTGGTCAACATTCATTGACTACATTTCTTTTGGCTGCTCCTTTCTTCAGGGTTTGCCACCAAGAGTGAACTCCCATGAAATATTTGGTACAGGGAGTCCTGGACTTACGGCGCCCTCGACCTACGGCAACTCGGACTTACGAACGTACGTACGAACAGTACAGTTGTACATTAAATACAGTACTGGTATGTGTTTTTAGGTGTTTTTGGCTGAAAGTGTGTTAGCTAACTGTTTGTAAACAAAGTGCTGTGCATGTTTATGAACCAGTATGTATGTTTGTGTTGAAAAATGGGTGTTTGGCTCAGCGCTAGCATACATTTTCCGACTTACGAACAAAAATCCGGACTTACGAACGCACGTGCTATGGGTTCCGACTTACGTCAGCATCGGGTTACGAATGGTCCTTAGGTCCGGAACTCGTTCGTAAGTCGAGGACTCCCTGTATTTGTTTTACACTGGATGCCATTTCTGATGCAACCTGGGCTCAAACCCACAACCTTAGGATTACAAGATGACAATACTGACCACCGAGCTAACGCAGCCATCAACATTCACTGAATAAACATCTACAAATAATTAACTTTTGGCATCAATTCCTTTAAAGATGGCTGCCATAACTGTTCAACCTCAGCAAACACCCAAAATGGCTGTCATTCAGCCATTTCTACAGATATTAAACAAAAATCTGGTGTGGTAGTAGCTGAGAGCCATTTCAAACACACTATAACGTGATGCTGAATATATTGGACCTCAGTTAGCACACTGACGAAGACACAAAGTCAGACGTACAATTGTAGTGGAATGTTCTGGCCTGAAAGGGAACAAGGGACAAGGCGAGCACTGGTAGTTTTCTGAATTCTTGAAAGATGGATATTGTTTGTAGGCGGTCTCTTACTTGTGGTTGTTTTATAGGTCGTGTTGGAGAGGAGGGAGAAGACGAGGTCGAAGGTTTCCAAAGGAGGATGAAAGGAGGGAGTAACGTTGGAGAGAGGAACAGGTTGAAAGTGCTCTATAGTTTTTGATCCAGCTTGATGGTTGGCGATTGCAGGAATAAGATGATGACGGGTGAGGTCACAAGGAGCGAGGATGTCTCAGAAGACACGGAGGAGCAGGACTTAAAGCTGCAGTATGTAGCTTTTTTTATGAACATATTTCTTCACTCTGTCACTACCTCCTGACAGACTGATGTTAGCCAGGTAATCTCTGAAAAAAAATAAAAAAAAATATTGTCCCCTTGCTTCTCCAGGTGGTAAATAAGCATTTCTAAAAAGAAAAGGTGACCCGCCATTTTCCAGCCAATAAAAACAGAGTTTGTAACCAGCCAATAAAAACAGAGCTTGAATTTGAATCAGCCAATAAAAACAGAGCTTGAATTTGAAATTCAACAGACCACAAGGGGGCAGAGCCACATATGGCTCTGAGGGGGAGGGATCAGAATGCTTTGCCTGTTGAAAATATTTCTAACTGCTGCAGTTCTACAGAAACTGCATACTGAACCTTTAAAGGACTCAAGATAATCACAAATTAGTCAACGTTTCTCAAGGAATACATTTACCGGCTGCCCATTAGTTACCATGAGGTATCATAACGTTCCAGCGTCGGATGTCTGGTAAATACTCAGCAGAGCAGTCTTCCAGATCAGGTGCAGGTGTGGAGCGGTTGATGATTAAGATCATTAGTATCTGTGGTAGGAATCTCAAATGCTAAGCTCTGACTGATCAACTAAAATAAGTTATTTTTATGTAGTTTAATGACAATGTTTTTATCTTTTTTATTTTCTTGCATTTAAATCCAACTTTGCACAAATTTCAGAACATAATATTGACATGGGCATGCCATTTGTTAAACTCAGAGTGCTAAATTGAAACAGACACGTGCTCGTTATATTGTGAATTCTTTAACTGCAAAAATGTTTATGGTCTTATTTTATGTTGCAGAGGGAAACAAGTGCGTATTGTTAAAAATGCATGAGGTTTGAACGAAGTTGAAAGACTCCCTTGATTCAAAAAATATGGAAATTTATGTGCATGGTAGCTTCTATCAAAATCTAAGAAGGAAGAGAAGAAGTGCACAAAGCTGAGTTTCTGTGAGTGTGTCCCTCTCAGCGGTCCCATCCCTCCTGGCCATCTCTTCCCTCACTCTGGCAGCCACTCGGGCTGTTGCATGTTTGTCTGAGATATGGGCTTGGATGAGCCGAGCGGCCGCCCACTCAACACATTCCTCTGTAGTCCACCCGATTCTCTTGGACGTCGAACAAATTGATTTGGGCGTTGATTATTCAGGGGGCCACATTTCATAACTTTCGACTGGCTTCTCTGCACCTCCCACTCCTACTTTTGCGCCGTGCTTCTTCTAACTCACGCCCAGATCCAGCTGCGGCTCTGCAGGACGCCTCTGAAAGAGGCCCGTGGGTCGTGCACTAATTTCACAGATTGAAGTGGATGGAGACTGAAACAAGTTTGTATATTGATGTTGTGACTGCCGCTGTTTTTCACCGCAGCGTGTCACTACTGAAAAGCCCTGCAGCCGTGCTGAGCTCCTGTAACTTCTCTTAGCAGTGAATTATTTCCACACACTGTTCATATGGATTAAAAGGACCTGCCATAAGGAATGAAACCCACGACTGCGTAAAATCAATACACTGTATGTATACTAATAATGAATATTCGAGAAATATTGGACACCGACCAATAAAGCATTCATCACAGGGACGTGAGCTGAGGCGCAGCTGTAGGCACATTCCCACTTGTTATTAATACAAATGATGTTCCCAAAAATGACTAATCGACTCGATGCTGTCCCCCTCTCTTGGGCGAGAAAGTGAAATTCTCTTTCTCTGAAGATGAAGTATCTTTCAGAAAAATGTGATGCTTCTAATAAAGGACGAAACCTAACAGGGGATTGATTTACAATGTATAATGATGGGTTTTTTGTTCATCAGGAAGGCATTTAGAGCAGAAAGTAGAGCTTACTAATAAAAGATGAGACAATCCTTAGAAATGTTTATCACCATGTTTCTCCAAGGCGATGTCCTCAGGGGGTTTTGTGTTATAAACAACTGAAAACTGACATATTTCATTTAAATGAGCAGATAATTGTTGAAAATCCACATACGCAAAGAAAACCTGCACTGATCAGTCAACTAAACGTGTTCAACATAATGGTACTTCCTCCAGTTATTTAACAGTCAACAATGGTGTACCACAAGGCTCAGCCTTAGGACCCACCCTCTTTACAATCTATATAAGTAGCTCAAAGCATCCCTGATGCATCCTTACATTTCTATACAGATGACAGTTGATTATTGTCATCTTTAACTCACTTCTCAGTCTGCTGCCTTCATACATCTCCTCCTACATGTCTCTGCGTGAGTGCAGCTACAGCGTGCGCTCTCAGTACATTATTACATGCAGCGTTCCCTCAGTGGGGACTGAACTTACTCTGCTTCTGTTTCCTGGAATATCTTACAAAAATATCTGAAGCTCTCAACCTTGAACTCTTTAAGTGGCTTTAAAGATTGGCTAAGTTCCTGGGAAAAACCATTGCAGACATGTTCCTGTTTTTAGTATTTTACATCACCTTACAATCTAGCTGTTTTTATTTTGTGTTTTATTATATTTATTTATTTATTTTGGGGGGGGGGGTTACATTTTCTTTTAAATGCCATTTTATGTTCACTTGTTAAAAAATAAATATCAATTTGCCTCCTTTATGATTGTCTATTGTTGTCTTTGTTGTCCACTATCACTCTTTGTTAAAATCAGGTCTCTCTTGTAAATGAGTCCCCAAGACTCAATGGGACTAATCTGTATAAATAAAGGTAGAATGAATTTTTTTAATGATTTTTTAAATTAATTGTGTAATTGCATCTGTAATTTAAATTAAAAAAAACAGCCTGTGTGGCTCTGACTCTCATTACAATGTATCTGTTCTCTATAATGGAGCAGCTTGATGCCATTACAGTTATATTGCCCATTTCATTTAGCAAAGAATGAAGCAGGTGTCCACTTGTAATGCTCCAGAAAAAGCCACCAGATCGTTCTTCTATATAACATCCACCAATAATCAACGGCGCTATCTCCCAACTCCATATAGTCGGACAGATCAGAAAAGAGTGACATAAAAATGAGCCACAGAGTAAATGAGAGTGTTATGAAGAGAAAATGAGACTCTGGTGATTAATTAACTGCTCCCGTCTCCTTGTCCTGTAAGGCCGGAATAATTTTGGGACCTGACACAAGTGCTGCAGTGCAGTGTGTGCTGGCTCAGACTCTTGTGCTCCAGTCAAGATGTAAAAGATAGATTAAAGGGAAAGTCTAAGCAAGGAGAAACTATGTATTGTATGAGTGTAGAGTTGATTGCTCTGGAACCAGAAAAGGCTGAAGAGGAGGAAAGGCTTTAGTGAACTTGCTAAAACATTTTTTTTCCTCTCTAATGAGATGCAAGCACATCTTATGCAGCTCAGCCTGTTGCAGCAGCTGCTTTAGACTCCTGTGTTGTCAGCCTATGCTAACATTTATTTAGATTGCCCTCCATCTCAGCGCTGTAATCAGGTAAACCCAGTGACAGTGTAATCTCAGTCCATTAACTACCTTTTCTGCACTCCTTTCTCATCTCTTGTCCTCTTTTTCTTGCTCTTCAGGATCTAATCTGTGTCCCTTATGGCTCACCGTAGTATCCTTCCTCATCTGACCCCCCTCAGCATCACAGCATCAGTGTATTGTACTCTACGGTAATGCACGTGTTAATCAGAGCAAAAGATGCAGTTGCTTATTTTACAGGATAATCCTCACAATTGTTTTTTTAAAACAGTGCATATTAACTTTTATATGAAGTTATAAATAGGGATGCACCAATCCACATTTCTCACTTCCGATCCGATACAGATACTTCATAACTGAGTATCGACCGATACCGATACTTTTCCGATCCGATACTGTTCAGGTATGTGACTCTGTATAATGAAACTTTCATGACTGTAGTGATACAGACGGTGGTCTTTGATACACCTTCGTCTCTTTGATATGTCTCAGTGACACCTTTTCACTGATACTCTCAGAAAAAAGACATTGACACTATTTTATTACATTATTTTGAATCAAAACACAATAAGTCATAAGAGACTCTCTTATTCCTCTATTTTTGTGTTAATGAATAACCTTGTGTTACTTGTATAAGCATTATTGAATTCAATGTTTGTTAAGTCAAAGACTGTTTAATTCAAACTGTTTAATTCAAGTTGGAAATCCAATGTTATTTCAAAATAATGATCACTTCTTCATATGATGAATCAAACGGTGAAAGTGAATTAATATGTCAGACTGAACTCGATCAGTTTTGTTAGAAGTTAGAACACAGTTTTAATCAGTTGTTTTATGAAGCTGGCTCCAGTCTAATCTGTTTCTCTGTCTTCATTCTAAACAACTTCTTCTCTGTTCTAAAAACTGATCTTCTCCTATCCGAGTGACCTTCATCCACTGGTTTGTTTGGACCAATCAGAGAAGAACAACAAGTCACTGATCACAGATCCTTCCTTAAAGTTCTAAGCTTTTGCTGGAACTGACGGAGTTTGCTGAGGTCCTCAACCCATGATGAGGTTCCCCAAAGAACTGATGATCGTCTGGTCAACACGCTAATGACCACGTCATTCAGTTAAAGGCTTATAACATGCCAAGTTATAAGTCATCTTCAACAGCTGAAAAAGCTCTTTTATTGACATTCCTTTAAGGAACGTCTTATCTTGAAAACAACACCAGGAGCTGCCGTTACTTTCGGTTCGAGTCAAGGCGCACGTCTGGAGACGCTGAGAACGGTAAACGAACTGACCAAACTGGACCGAGGGAGACTGACCATCTTCACGAGGTAAAAGTCGTCAAATGCTTTGCCAAGGGTACCAACGTGTAGCCGAGTTCAGCCGGAGAGCTGCCATGCTTCTGGTTAAACACATCAAGATAACTCCCTGACTCTTAACTTTTCTTCCTCCATTTTTCTCCTCCTAAACCTTTATCTTCCTAAGCCAGAAACTAAGTTAATGTACCTGCAGCAATGAGTAAAATATCATCCTTCACTTGTTCTGTTGTTCCTATATTTCATCTGTGCTGAAGTTAATTATAGGAAAAATAATCAACCAATCATGTACAAATGTGTGATGTAATTTACAATTATGTTAAATAAATGGTCCAGTCCTGCTGTGCCAACATAAGTTTAACGTTTCCTGTGAATTACATCTGGTCAAGGTATAGAATTATTGGTATTAAGCTGAAAAAGAGAGAACTCGTTTAATTAATGATGTATTTTTGTGTCAGTCTAAACCCTGCCAATTTATACATCTAAAATATAGGTAAGTCAGTAAACTGACCCCGTCCTATATTACTACATACCCAAACTATTCATTTTAATATTGTGTGAGATAAACCCAATGAAGACGCTCATAGGTCTAACAATAGGGAACCCACTGACTTTAACAGCACACAGGACAGGAGGCAAGTATACCACACACATGTCCTCCTTACTCATGGTGCAGCTGAAAAAACTAAAAAAAAGTCCTAAGCATGATGGGAAAGACTACACAGCCACTCCCCTTAACCACTAAGAGAGTGGATTTTGTTGTCTTTCCCATAATGCTTAGTGTTTTTTTAGTTTTCCAGCTAAAGCTGGAAAACTAAAAACAATAGTAGCTCATGGCTCACTGCTAAAGCTGGAAAATGAAAAAAACGCTAAGCATTATAGGAAAGACAACAAAATCCACTCTCTTAGTGGTTAAGGGGAGTGGCTGTGCAGTCTTTCCCATCATGCTTAGCGCTTTTTTAGTTTTTTCAGCTTTAGCTGGACAAACTATTGGTAATAACTATTGGTTATAATGGGTAAGACAACAAAACCCACTCTCTTAGTGGTTAAGGGGAGTGGCTGTGTTGTCTTTCTCTTTCCCATCATGCTTAGCACTTTTTTAGTTTTTTTTTCAGCTGCACCATGAGTAAGGAGGACATGTGTGTGGTATACTTGCCTCCTGTCCTGTGTGCTGTTAAAGTCAGTGGGTTCCCTATTGTAAGGCTTAAGAGTATCTTCATTAGGTTTAACTCATACCATGTTAAAAAAGGCAGTCACAGAATGTGATTGAACACAAGTGCTCTTTGAAGCTGGTATCGGAAAAATATTGGCAGGTTGGATCCGATATCCGATACTTAAATAATGCTGATATCGGATACCGATACCGATACTGGATCGGATCGGTCCCATCCCTAGTTATAAATAAAATATAAGTGTGTAAAATAAAATAAAATAAAATAAACATTAAATATTAATTACCACTTCAGTATTCCAATTTCTGGGACAGTTGGCGATCAAATGTGAACTGGATTTGATGGAGTTTCAAAAATGTTTCTGAAAATGTGTGGGGTTCACTGTCTTGACAGATTTTCTCTGGAAAAAAAATGCAGAGCTGTTGCAGGCATTCAAATCCTGTCTCAATATCGTTCCAATTTAGTTTTTTGTAATTCTAGAGCACTTGGTAATGAATTGCCACCTTATTATTTTTTGGTTATTGTATGAAAGCATTTTTCTTTGTAAAAATATAAACACAACACTTGTTTTTGCTCCGATTTTTCATGAGCTGAACTCAAAGAAATAAAACTTTGTCTTAATACTCAAAAGCCTTTTTTATCAGACAATGTTGACAAATGTGTTTAAATATGTTAGTGAGCACTTTGCCTTTCTACTCCATCCACCTCACAGGTGGCATTTCAAGATGCTGATTAGACAGCATGATTATTGCACACATGAGCCTTAGGCTGCCCACAATAAAAGGCAACTTTAAAATGTGAAGTTTTATCACACTGCACAATGATACAGATCTTGCAACATGCGTATGGCATCATGTGGGTGAGCAGTTAGCTGATGTCAATGTGAATAGAGTGGCCCACGATGATGGTGGGGTGGATGGCACCATCGCTTCTGTGGCTCAGGTATGCACTACTTTTACAGTACTGTACATGTAGTCCTAGACTTACAACGTTGATCCATTCCTACGCGTCGTAAACCGATTTTTGACGTAAGTCGGAACATACGTACATACTGCACCATATACATGTACAGTACTGTATTACCAAGCACGATATATCCTAACACAGTACCCTACATACTAATCAAAAAACACACGTTTGGGAGCCATAATGAAGGGAAAAAATAGTTAATGGTCTACTGGGATGCTGGTGACGCCGTCCTCTTTGGTCCAGAGCGGCGTACTCCGCCGTATTCCTCCACTGCTGCACCGCGTACAGTACAATACAATATTCTTACGCTGCTGTGTTACAACGTTTAATACGTAAAACCGCATTCACAGTGCAGTTTAGTATTCCTCCGCCGCTACACCGCGTATAGTACTATATGTTACGACGTTTACGATGTAAAACCGCGTTCACAGTACAGTACAGTATTCCTCCGCATCTGCACCGCGTAGCTACAGTACAATACTGTATTCTTCCGCCACTGCGTTACAACGTTTATGACGTAAAATCGCATAACTCGAAATAAGGCTTTTCATAGTACTGTAAATGGCAGATGCGTCGTAACCACGAAATGTCGTAACCCGAGGACTAACTGTATATTTTTTAAAAACCATGTTCAGTAGTGCTATCTTCCATCTTCAAAGTATTAGGCGTTCAGGACCTGCAGCTCAGTAAAGTGCCACCCCGACAGCCAAAACCATCTCTTCTCCAACGGGATTGTTAAATTTCTGATAGACATGACATTGACCAATCAGCTGCGAGGAAGAAACATCCTGACATAATTCTACTTGCAAGTTGAAACTCGAAAGCAAGCTAGGGAACTTGAGCTCATTCAGATTTTAGTCAAACTGCAACAGAAAAATTATTTAAAAAAATCAATTATGAATCTCAGATAGGCTCAGATAGTCACAGCCCAGTGAGATACTGACTTTACTTTTAACGTTGTTTGTTATTTTAATCTGGTTTATTGTTTGTTTTGCATTGGAATACCTTTTATTGATGTACAAAGTATGCGTACAAAAAAAGCATTAGTTTTGTAGCAACCAAGAGGTATTTAGTATTAACAAGGGCACAATCTCCCAAGTCAGATATATATACAGTAGCTAGTTTTATCTACCCATCCATCCATCCACTTATTCTGAAGTTGGGTCTTGGGGGCAGCAGCTTGAGCAGGGAGGCTCAGACATCTCTTTCCAAAGCCAACTCTTCCAGCTCTTCTGGGAGGACTCCAAGGTGCTCCCAAGCCAACTGAGAGACGTAGTCTCTCCAGCGTGCCTTCCCCGGGGTCTCCACTCAGTCTGACATGCCCTAAGCACCTTCCTAGGGAGGCGCACATGAAGCATCCTTACCAGATGTCTGAACTGCCTCACCTGGTTCTTTTCAATGTGGAGGAGCAGCGTTTCTACTCCAAGTCCCTTCTGGATAACTGAACTTCTCGCTCAATCTCTAAGGGAGGGTCCAGCCACCATGCGGAGGAAGCTCATTCAACCGCCTGTATCTGTGATCTCAGTCTTTCTGTCACTACTTTGTTTGTGACCATACGTAGACTGACCGGTAAACAGAGAGCTTTGCCTTACAGATCAGCTCCCTGTTCACCACAACGGACCAGCGCAGAGTCCATAATACTGCAGACGTTGCACCAATCCATCTGTCAATCTATCTCTCCATTCTTCCCTCACTTGTAAACAAAACTCCAAGACACTTGAACTCCTCCTCCATTTGAGGCAGAACCTCACCCTCGACCTGAAGAGAACAATCCACCCGTTTCCGGTTGAGGACGATGGCCTCAGATTTGGGGGTGCTGATTCTCGTTCCAGCTGCTTCACACTCAGCTGCCAACCATCAAGAGATGAAGATCATGGCACGATGACACTAACAGGTCCACATCATCTGCAAAGAGCAGAGATGGAATCCTGAGGCCACCTAGTTTTATTTTAAGCTTCAGGTTAAAAGATAAAACAGGCATGTGGCTTTTCTTATATATTTCTAACAAGACACTCCTGGTTTTTCCTCTCCAATGTGGGTCTAGATTGAAAAAGAAAAGAAAAAACACGCTGTAGAAATGTTTGCTCAGAAATCTGTTCTGTAGACAGGTGATTTAGTGATGGGTTCTGTGAAGAGCTTCCTCTGGAGTAAACCAGACACTGAGGAGGAAAGATTGGGGAAACTACCCTGGACATTAGAGAGGTGGAGTGGCACGGCAGAATGGGTAGTGGGACTTTATGTGCGCACACACGAGCACCTGCAAACACACCAGGTTGTCGTACTGAATATATGTGCGGCAGGTTGTGTGAGCGCAGCAGCGCAGGGGGAGATGGTATTGAGTCAGGATGTGAGCTGCAGGGCAGAAAAGTCTTCCTCTACCACTAAGTCAGCTACTGATCTCATTTTTCCTCAGATGCACTCCTAACACACTCCCATCAGGGGACAAATATATATTCCCTCCGTCTCTTTTCCTCACACATGCCTGCTCCAGCGACCTTTTCTTCTTATTCGTCTCACTCTCTCTTTATTGTGTCTCCTGCACTTCTTGTGTCTTTTCTCATTCTTCTTTTCGCTCTGTCTTTATTATCCTCCACCACCTATATCCCTCTCATGCTTTCACATGGGCAATTTTTCTCCAGTTTTAACTCTCTCTCTCTCCTCCATCCCAATCACTCCATTTCATATTATACACGGTAGCACAAACCATTAACCTCTCTGCTCCTCCTTTGATCAGTCACAGCCAACAGGTGCTGTAAATTGTGTCCTCTGGCAAACCGACTGCCAGAGAATATCCCACATGTATTCATCCCCTGTCCTGCCTCCATGCCTACTCTTTCCCTTCCCCTCGACTCATCCCTCCAGCTCTTGCCCCAGTTTGTCAGTGAAGCAAAACTGGCTATGTCTCAGATACAATCATTCATCTTTACCCTGTGCTGTCATACTGGCGGCCCGGCTGGTCTCAGACAAATGGCATCACAGAAGACAATGCAGCCCCGGCGAGTAGAAAAGGCAAATAAATGGTTCCTGCTCTGCTGACCTAGTGGTCCCGCATCTAACTTTGGCCTGGGGACAGTTCTTGTGCTACATGGACACAAACATCAGATCCTGAAAGATTCAGACAATTATTAGACATACAACAGAAACACACGCTTCCTGTAAACCTGTCAGTGTTCAGTTCATCCCTCCCAAATGTGTGAAACTGCACAACAGATAATCTGAAGCAGTTCTTTAAAATCAAGGTTTAAAGTGGTGTTTATTAAAAACTTTCTATTAGATACTAGGGGTGCGAATCTCTCAGTGTCTGGAGAATCGATTCGATTCCGATTTTTGGTGTCACGATTCGATTCAAAATCGATTTTTCGATTCAGAAACGATTTTTGATTCAGAAACGATTTTTCTATTAAAATGGTCATAAATTTAGTTTCAGTTTTGTAACTGACAAGCTGAAAAGAATAAACAACAATGTAAACAAATGGAACATTTATTTAAAACAATAATTTTAGGTTCCTTATTGTATCAAATTTTTTGCATCGTTTGATATTTATACCAAAAATAGGAACAAATAATACAGGAATGCATTAAATTCTGTAACTTAAATAACCAGTATTAGGTTAGCTTAGTTGCCTGGATTTCTCTAAAACAATAAAATTAAAATCTAGGAACAAATAATTCATCCATCCATCATCTTTACCCACATCTTCCTTTAAGAGTCATGGGGGTCCCTGGTGTCCATGTCCATATCCAGCCATTACTGTGTGAGAGGCGGGGGACACCTGGACAGTAGGGGTGCGAATCTGTCAGTGTCTGGAGAATCGATTCAATTCCGATTTTTGGTGTCACGATTCGATTCAAAATCGATTTTTCGATTCAGAAACGATTTTTGATTCAGAAACGATTTTTCTATTAAAATGGTCATAAATTTAGTTTCAGTTTTGTAACTGACAAGCTGAAAAGAATAAACAACAATGTAAACAAATGGAACATTTATTTAAAACAATAATTTTAGGTTCCTTATTGTATCAAATTTGTTGCATCGTTTGATATTTATACCAAAAATAGGAACGAATAATACAGGAATGCATTAAATTCTGTAACTTAAATAACCAGAGATTAGTGCTCTGTTACATATAGAAGATTGTTCGAATGTTTGAACTTGTTTTGTTTTTGAAAAAAGGGGCAGATAAAATAAGATTTCTTCTTCTTTCTGCCACCTTTCATTGTATGTATTCTTTCATATACTATGAGATATGGTTTTATTGTGTGAATGCCAACAAGGCATTCACACTATAGAGATTGTGTTTATATTTGTGTGAATGCCAACAAGGCATTCACACTATAGAGATTGTGTTTATATTTATTATTATTCTTTATAGATGTTACTATCTTCCATCCGTACGTTTTTTGGCGTCCTACTCCTCCTAGAGTATTTGTGCCATTTCAACGATTCATATATCAAAATGTTCAGCTCGCTCAGGACAATCCAGCTATGACTTTTGGTAATGTTGCAAGTTGCGCTTTTTGAGATATTTAGCCTTTTCGGCCATTTTTTTCCCATTGAAAATGAATGGAGCTAAAATGAAATGGCCGTTTGGGGGCTTTATCATATCCTAAATCTCACCAAATTTGGCAGACTCATCACTCAGACATGGTGGAGTAAAAAATGATCAAAACCTCATGTTTTCATATATGATGAAGGGGCGTGGCCTGGCCTCAAAGTTAGGTATCTCGCCATGAAAAACGAAACACTAATAGCACCTACAAGAAAACTGTCTAATACATCAAACCTTCAGTGATTGACCCACAACCGGTCCCCTACAATACTGAATGGTCAAATCATGACATTAATTAAGCCACGCCCCCTCACAACAGGAAGTGTACAGTTATACATTGAAGGTCCCGATCGGACACCTGTTACCTAATCAGCGGGACGGTCTGTCCAGTGACCGAAGACATGTTGCTGTAACAAGCTTTCCAACACTGACCGTTTTGGGTGGAGCATGTGGGCGTGGCGACGTGGCGAATCAGACGTAACGCCGTCACAAACGAAACACTAATAGCACCTACACGAAAACTGTCTAATACATCAAACCTTCAGTGATTGACCCACATCCGGTCCCCTGCAATACTGAATGGTCAAATCATGACATTAATTAAGCCACGCCCCCTCACAACAGGAAGTGTACAGTTGTACATTGAAGGTCCCGATCGGACACCTGTTACCTAATCAGCATGACGGTCTTTCCAGTGACCAAAGACATGTTGATGTAACAAGCTTTCCAACACTGACCGTTTTGGGTGGAGCATGTGGGCGTGGCGATGTGGCGAATCAGACGTAACGCCGTCACAATACGTTTGGCCTTTTGGGAGCTTTATCATATCCCAAAACTCACCAAATTTGGCAGACTCGTCAGGACTGGTGAAAAATTACATATTTTGGGGGCGTGGCCAAAATTGCAACAGAAACGGCTCAAGAGCGCCACCTAGAATATTTCAAACTACCCTCCGCATTGGCCTTAGTTTCACGTAGGATCATGAAATTTGGTACACTTGTCCAATTCACAAAGACGTACAGAAAACCCTCTGGCATCAACATTGTACGATAAATGGGAAGGCGGCCATTTTGGAATGTGGACCAAATTGGGTGCATACATTGGGTGCCGAACGGGTACGGGAAAAGCACGAGAGTGTTTCAGGGTGGACTAGCTCGACTTCCCGCGGTCGCCACGAGAAGGGCGGAGCGGCGCTAAGGCATTCACACGTGCATTTTCGTAGGAAATGCAAATTTTCTAGTTATTTATAGATGTTACTATCTTCATTCCGTACGTTTTTTGGCATGTAACTACTCGCACAGTTTTGGTGCCATTTCAACAATTCATATATCAAAATGTCCAGCTCGTTCAGGACAATCCGGCTATGACTTTTGGTAATGCTGCAACTTTAGCTTTTTGAATTATTTAGCCTTTTCGGCCATTTTTTTCCCATTGAAAATGAATGGAGCTAAAATGAAATGGCATGTTGGGGGCTTTATCATATCCTAAATCTCACCAAATTTGGCAGACTCATCACTCAGACATGGGGGAGTAAAAAATGATCAAAACCTCACGTTTTCATATATGCTGAAGGGGCGTGGCCTGGCCTCAAAATTAGGCATCTCGCCATGAAAAACGAAACACTAATAGCACCTACACGAAAACCGTCTAATACATCAAACCTTCAGTGATTGACCCACAACCCGTCCCCGACAATACTGAATGGTCAAATCATGACATTAATTAAGCCACGCCCCCTCACAACAGGAAGTGTACAGTTATACATTGAACGTCCCGATCGGACACCTGTTACCTAATCAGCGGGACGGTCTGTCCAGTGACCGAAGACATGTTGCTGTAACAAGCTTTCCAACACTGACCGTTTTGGGTGGAGCATGTGGGCGTGGCGATGTGGCGAATCAGCCGTCACGCCGTCACAAACGAAACACTAATAGCACCTACACGAAAACAGTCTAATACATCAAACCTTCAGTGATTGACCCACATCCGGTCCCCTGCAATACTGAATGGTCAAATCATGACAATAATTAAGCCACGCCCCCTCACAACAGGAAGTGTACAGTTGTACATTGAACATCCCGATCGGACACCTGTTACCTAATCAGCGTGACGGTCTGTCCAGTGACCGAAGACATGTTGCTGTAACAAGCTTTCCACGACTGGTTGTTTTGGGTGGAGCATGTGGGCGTGGCGATGTGGCGAATCAGCCGTCACGCCGTCACAAACGAAACACTAATAGCACCTACACGAAAACAGTCTAATACATCAAACCTTCAGTGATTGACCCACATCCGGTCCCCTGCAATACTGAATGGTCAAATCATGACAATAATTAAGCCACGCCCCCTCACAACAGGAAGTGTACAGTTGTACATTGAACATCCCGATCGGACACCTGTTACCTAATCAGCGTGACGGTCTGTCCAGTGACCGAAGACATGTTGCTGTAACAAGCTTTCCACGACTGGTTGTTTTGGGTGGAGCATGTGGGCGTGGCGATGTGGCGAATCAGACGTAACGCCGTCACAATACGTTTGGCCTTTTGGGAGCTTTATCATATCCCAAAACTCACCAAATTTGGCAGACTCGTCAGGACTGGTGAAAAATTACATATTTTGGGGGCGTGGCCAAAATTGCAACAGAAAGGGCTCAAGAGCGCCACCTAGAATATTTCAAATTACCCTCCGCATTGGCCTTAGTTTCACGTAGGATCATGAAATTTGGTACACCTCCCCGATTCACCAAGGCGCACAGAAAACCCTCTGGCACCAACGTTGTACGATGAAAGGAAAGGCGACCTTTTCGGCCATTTTTATCCCATTGAAAATGAATGGAGCTAAAATGAAATAGCATTTTGGGGGCTTTTTCATATCCCAAAACTCACCAAAATTGGCAGACTCATCAGGACTGGTGAACAATTACATATTTTGGGGGCGTGACCAAAATTTCAAAAGAAACGGCTCAAGAGCGCCACCTAGAAAATTTCAAACTACCCTCCGCATTGGCCTTAGTTTCACGTAGGATCATGAAATTTGGTACACTTGTCCAATTCACCAAGACGCACAGAAAACCCTCTGGCATCAACGTTGTACGATAAATGGGAAGGCGGCCATTTTGGAATGTGGACCAAATTGAGTGCACGCACTGGGTGCCGAACGGGTACGGGAAAGGCACGAGAGTGTTTCGGGGTGGACCAGCTCGACTTCCCGCGGTCGCCGCGAGAAGGGCGGAGCGGCGCTAAGGCATTCACACGTGCATTTTCGTAGGAAATGCGGTTTTTCTAGTTTTCTTTATCTTTTGGGTTTTAATGTAAAAAAAAATGATTTGGGGGCTTTTAGAATCGATTCTGAATCGCCAGGACTAAGAATCTAGATTCTTTTTTAAAAAATCGATTTTTTTTCCTGCACCCCTATTAAGAGTAATTGGTTTACTCACTTCCAAATCATATATGTTAGCCTGGAAAAGAATGGATTCATTATATGGATATTGCAACAGATTGTAGGTGAAATACAGTTTAGTTGATATTAACTAGAAATAATGTTTTTATTTATATTGCTCATGCTTATACGGTAGTTGCATTAGCATCAGCCATTCCCCTTTACATCTCAGCTGAGCTAGTGCTTTTTTTAACTTTCTTTAAAATCTAAATGATTAACAGGTTTAATGATGCAATGTGTTGGTTGTTCGCAGTGTATTTGTTTTCACCTTGGCAGGAGGCAGGACATTGAAGACAAGCACTAGTCTTTCTGTTGGTTGCAGCTTAGAAATTATAGGAAGGCAGACTGTGGAGCAGGAAGGAATATAGTGACAAAAGACAATGATAAAGAGTAAAGGAAGCAGGGCAGATTGCATACTGATGGAACTAATGGCAAATAAACAACAGCTGAATTGCAATCAGAGGCACTGAGTAAAGAGAGAAAGAAACCAAAATAAACTGAGAGGAAATTCTACAAAACTGCCAAGAATAATAAAATCTCTAAACCATTAGACCCAAATCAGCTTACCCAAACAGAACACCTCCGGACAATGACATTCTTCCTTACAGTTTTACACATTTTTCAAAATTTTCACATTTTTTTGCATTATATTACCAGTCCAAGCCAGGAATCTTCTTAAGATCAAAAATAATTTTGCTAGTACAGATAGCATTAATAAACAATAGCTGCACCTGTAAAAACCTGGAGGAAAAACTTTGATTTTTTTTTTAAATCTATTCTTTTAATTTTGTTTTTGTTTCACCTCAGAATTAAATTTTGAAATACTCCTATGAATAGACAAAAAGGCAAAGTTTGTGAAGAAATTTACAGCTGAAGAATTTTATTTGTTAATTTTCGTTTGAACTTTAAATTGACAAACATTAGATATTTGGGTTGCATATCCAAACACGAGAATGAGTTGAACACTACATGTGTGGAATTGGCTTCAGAGCCATTTGAAATTGTGTTTTTGTTGGGGAGCATTCAGAAATTTTTGAATAAAGTAGATGCCATTTCCTGCATTCTGGTTAATTTTAATGTGTTGTTAAACATCTATGTTTACTTTCATATGTAAACCCTTGATTCAATAACTATTTGAAAGAGCACGGCACAAAAAGAAATAGCCTGACCAACAGCTCTCCTTGTGTGAATAGAGCACGCTCCACTTCTCTCATGCATCCTACCCCACCCCCCACTACAACACCACCTCGGTCGACAATTGCCAGCACTAACGTGGTGCTAAGCTAGCACGCAACACAGAGATGTCTCCTCCCCTCGCCCCGTCGACACAAAAACCTTCAGAGATGAGCGCACTGCCAAGCCAAGTTGGGAAACTGCATGCGGTGTGGTGAGTTGTAGGTAACCAGGAAAACCCGGAGTGGACTGTGAGTAGTTTGAGTGTTCTCCTGTTAATCAAGTGGATTGGATTTGTCGATAACAAAACAGAAACAGCACTGAGTGAACTAATACTTCAAGGTCAATATGAGGGGACACATCCCCATCACATATATGATGCAATGCCTATGATGTGGAGATTTTTATTTTTCAGTTCTTCTTATTTTTTGTGAACATCAGTCCACTGTTGACACATTCATCCCCACCACCATCTTTTTTCATGAGAATATTTCCTCTGGCATATGAATTTCTGCTAGTGGTAGTCAACCTTGATCATTAGAGAATAATTCTTTCTACCTTCCAAGCAAAAGCAAAAATGGTACAGCGGTGTTTGGATGCATCACAAAAAATGATGAGTTCAGCTACAGGAAGGAGGTTGAACACCTGGAGAGCTGGTGCAGGAAGAAAAACCTTCACATCAATGTGAAGAAGATGAAGGAGATGGTCGTGGACTGCAGATGGAACAAACATACCCCCCCCCCAACAACAATGATCAAGAAAGGTCATCAGAGGCTCTACTTCCTCAGACGGCTGAGACGAACTGGTCTGAGAAGCTTAGTCCTCACCTCCTTCTACAGGTGTGCAGTGGAGAGCATCCTGTGCTCCAGCATCAACGTGTGGCATGGAGGCTGCACAGCTGCAGAAAGAAAAGCTTTGCAGAGAGTGGTGAAGGCTGCACAGAAGACCGTTGGAGTCAGTCTCCCCACCATCACAAATATTTACACCTCCAGATGAAGGAAGAGAGCCACCTGCATTATGAAGGACCCCACTCACGCAGCACACACACTTTTTGCCCCACTCCCCTTAGGCAGGAGTTTCAGGAGCATTAAACCGTAGAACCACTAGACTGAGGAACAGCTTCTACCCTGAGGCTGTTAGACTCATGAATATCTAATCAGGATAATCAGTGCAATGGCACTTGATTGTTGATATGTGCTGCTGACTATTCATGCTGCTGATTTATTTCATGTTGCTGTGTTCATTTGTACTCATCTACTCACACAGACTCATGTTCGTGCTGTTGTTGTTCGGCGTATTGTTTTTGTACTACAAGTGCTTAGTGTATTTTTAGTTTAGCGTATTTCTTAGTTCATATCATAGATCTTATCAGTGTTTTTCTTTACTATTCATACTTTTGTTGGATGTAACTGGGAGCCTGTGTACACAATTTTGTTCCACCACATGTACCGCATGTGATGCGTATGACAAATAAAGAACCTTGAGCTTGACCTTGGAAAGGACACAGATTTGTCCACCAATTAGCATCTTATGTTACTGGTGTGCTTTTAGATATGACAACAATCAACAGAGACCATTCAAGAGCTCAGCACAGATTCTTATAGTCCTAGTTTATCAGATAATTCATTCTTGAATTATATATATATGTATATGTATATATATGTATATATATATATATATATATATATATATATATATGTATATATATATATATATATATATATATATATATATGTATATATATATGCAGAGGTGTCAAGTAACGAAGTATAAATACTTCGTTACTTTACTTAAGTACAAATTTTAGTTATCTATACTTTAGTAAAGTAATTATTTTTCAGCCTACTTTATACTTCTACTTCTTACATTTTCACGCAATTACTGGTACTTTCTACTCCTTACTTTTTAAAAATAGCCTCGTTACTTTTCTTTCATTTTGCCGTTTTTTTTTTGTAGAATATAGATATTCACGCAGGACTTTCCAAAAATTGAACATAAATATCCGCATCAGCAGCCGTCGTCACTCACCAGTGTTGCCAGATTGGGCGGTTCACCGCGATTTTCCTTCTGACTTTTGCGGGTAAAGAGTGCTTTGGGTGGGTGGGACTCTATCTGGCAACACCGGTCACACGCGTGTGTCTTTACATCCGGGGCAGCGTCGGCAGCTCCGGGACCCTCCATCAATGTAGAAGCGTCTGCGGGACCGGGACCCTCCATCAGTAGTTGGGGCGTCTTCTATAGCAACTTCATCCGGCGAAGCCATGCTGTCCGTGACGCTGACTTGTTAGGGGCTCTGCTAGCGCTAGCATTAGCGTCTCGCGAGACAACGTTACCTCTCAACGAGAGATATCGCGGGAGTTTAATATCGCGAGATCTCGTACAACGAGATCTCGTTACATGCCTAATATTGAGCAGAGCCATATCCTTTGAGGAAGTGGAGAAGATCACTGAGTCTTCACCTGGTTGCTTAGTGCACCCCTAGTTTTTCAACATTAACAATATAATATAATCTAGTCTAAAAAAATGATTTTTGTGGGGGAGGTGGGGTTGTATACAATAGTATGTGTGGTGCAGCCTAAGCATTTGTCTTTGTTGTTGCTTTTTCTTACGCTACTTTTACTTTTATACTTTTAAGTAGTTTTGAAACCAGTACTTTTTTACTTTTACTTGAGTAAAAAGCTAGAGTTGATACTTCTACTTCTACAGAAGTAATTTTAAACCCCAGTATCTATACTTCTACTTGAGTAATGAATGTGAATACTTTTGACACCACTGCTGTATATATATACCCCTTTTGGTTTCAGTAGGAGTGTGATTTTTACCAATTGGCGCCGCTTCATTGATCTAAGAGATTGAGGCTTAGCCCATGATGGATCAAGGGGTTCTCCAATTACCGGTCAAGTATTTCTTGACCACATCTGCTTTTATTTCTAAATCTAACAGAGACCTACCAGATGGTTCTGTGGAACAAACCATATGGCCTGTCAGGTTGAAAGACTGTCACTTTATGGGCACTTGTTAAACTTCTGAGTGCTGTAGTTTCTTATGCAAAGGCTACATCTGATCAGAAATCAGCCAAGAAGAAAAAATAATTGGAATGCTTTTATGTAAAGCGTTCACTTTGACAGTGATGTTTCAGTCAGCATTTGAGGGCCTTTGTGCAGTCATTATTGTATTGTGCCTCCACAATAATTGCTTGCTGCATT
The DNA here is from genome assembly GCA_038048925.1 of Garcialebias charrua. Lineage (NCBI taxonomy): Eukaryota > Metazoa > Chordata > Actinopteri > Cyprinodontiformes > Rivulidae > Garcialebias > Garcialebias charrua. The sequence continues at coordinate 24,752 of JBBPBX010040844.1, forward strand.
CTTTCTTTATGTCCATCATGAGCGTGCCTTTCCCATTCTCCTTGATCATGGCTGCTGTTGTCATCTCCTCTCCTCCAGCATAATGAGTCAGTGTGTGATGTTGGATGACTGTTGACAGTGTGTCCTATGACTCACTTTGGGGTGGTGCTGCTTTCCCAGCACATTTCAATTCTCCTCATCCCTCCACCCTGTTTGTATCCTCCCATCTCTTCCCAACGCATTCTGCTGCTTCTGTTTGCGCCGTACAAATAATAAAAAATCCTCAAACACATGCAGGGATCTGCTGGGGAGCTGTGTAGTTACTGTTTGCATTTATTGTTTTCTCTCAGCCTACAGTGAGAAAAGAGACAATTCAATAAAAGGAAGTTGTAGGAAAAAGGGACAGTGCTAGCACAAAGTGTTGGCTGGTGAGAAGTCCTGTGACGATGAAGGCCAACATGACTTTCAAACTGAGTGATACAGTATGTGTTTCATTGATTTTTCTTATTCTACACCGTTCATTCTTTATGGTGTAAGCTTTTAACATCTACTGCTCACAGCCAGCAGGGCGTTAAAAACATAAATACAATATTTTACCCCTGTTAGGTTGTCAACAAATAAATCATCACAGTTTTTTGTCTAAGTGGTGCATTTGTTGCTTCGCTTCTCCAACAAGGAGTTTTCTTTAGAGTCAGATTATTTTCTGTGGTAATTTAAGGTCCGTAGAAGAGACACAGCGGCTTGTTTTATGTAAATCCTGCACTTAAACACTCGTCCTTTAAAGGGACTCGGCTCTCATAAACCTTGACAGACCCCCGGGCCTTGCCGCCGCCTATAAAACTCTGACTGTTTTATGGGTGCCTGTACAGTACTTGCATCCTTCCAGTCATAAACACTTTCTTTTGACCTTCTGGGAGCAAGAAGTGAAAGCGAGTAGAACTAGATTTTAATGCTGTAAGCAGGACTTTTATTAGACCATGTTTACATAGTTTTTTTATTGTTTACTTAAAATTTAAACAAAAAATTGTAATTTCTTATCCAACAGAACAGAAGCATTTAAATTGAAATAAAGATTTATTTTTATTTTTTGTCATGTTCCGTGTGAGAGCAAGCTGCTTTTCAAATGCCATTTCCATCAAAGCAAGATGAAATGTGTGAGTAGCAGAAAGGGTCAAGTTATTATTATTATTTTGTTTTTTTATTAGCTCTAGAAAAACGACGGTCCTGGCAGCACATCGATGTGAGAAATGAACATCCTGAAAGTGATTTTAAGTTAAAGGTTTTTTTATGAGACGTTTTGTTGTAAATTTATAAACAATTAATATTCCACTTTGTGTAAATAGCTCATTGAACAACCTTAGATTAAATATTTTTTTTATTTTATTTGTTTATTTTACCAAAAAAAAGTTGTTTTACATTTTAAATAAAAAATTTTGTTTAGTCAAATTTCATGGTGGACCTGCTGAAAGTTCCCCAGGCTTCACTGAAAGTGCACTTGTTAGCTGCCATTATTTGTGTCTGCATCACATTCTGAATAAACAATCTTGTGCAATTTACAATATTACAAAGATAGACAAAATTACATTTGCATACACCTCTGTAAAGTTTTGACATTTGAAGTAGTTTTATAGTGACGGCAGTCCACTTTGGTCTTTGTCCTGCTCAGATTAGCCGTTAGCTCAATGATCTTTTCCTGCTTGCTTTCGATGAAGGTGGACGATTTTCGCTCTGGCTCCTGCTCCCCTCCTGCTTTGCTCTTTGTCCTGTGAACTCAAATGGAGCCTTTATTTACATATCTTCCCAACTGTAAATGATGGCTCTGGTCAGCTGGTCTCTCAACGCAGTTGATAAAATTTTCTCAACGAGAGGACAGGGTGAAGGAGAGCCCTCGTGCCCTGATGAGAAACTTGCAGCTGGATACACTATGGATTCCTGGGGGCAGTGGAAGATTGTGTGCCTGTCCGTATTGTCTGTTGAGGTTGTAGAAGATGCATGCGTGGGTTTCCTCCGGGTACTCCGGTTTCCTCCCACAGACCAAAAAACATGCTTGTTAGGCTGATTGGTGACTCTAAATTGACCCTAGGTGTGAGTGTGAGAGTGGATGGTTGTTTGGTGTGAGTGAGACAGGTCCCTCTTGTAAATGAGTCCCCGTGACTCAACGAGGCTAGCCTGTATAAATAAAGGTTGAATGAATGAATGAATGAAAAAAAAGATGCATACATAATTGGATTTATGATTTCTGCATTTTTGGAGTTGGTGGTTACCTGGCATCAGAGGTTGCGTTAACTGAATATTTTCCGTATTTGACTGGTTGTTTTACGTGATGACAGATGAATCAAAACACCATCTGTTGTTTGACAGATTAACATCCACTCTCTACCAACCGGTTCATGAACTTCACACCCCAGTCCGATAGGTGGAGGTAATTGCACATTACGGCTTTTGCCAACCCCCAATAAACCAAAGGGAGAAGAAAAAGAAGAAAATACATGATGTTGTTGACTAATTTGAAAAAAAAAACGTCAAGGCAGCTTAGCGTACAAAGTTTTTTCAAAAAGCCCAATAACTGCGATCGTGATGAAAAAAGAGGTGGAAAAAAGAGGGAGTGATGCAGTGGAGGACGGTGGACAAACAAGTAATCCACCCTACACTGAGCGATCAACTTGTAGCAAGGAGGTTAGATGCTATTGTTTAATTGAATTGTTTATGCACCGTTATTTCATTTTTTTTTATATATATTTTTTTTTTGCAGATGTAGATTATTTGTTCAGCTTGTTTTGAACTATTATTAATTAAAGTGAATTTAAAAAATATGGTATTTTTAAAAAAAAATAAATGACCGATTAAAATAAATTTTGACCGGATATTTTTAACCCTGTCTGTCAAAACGACCGACAACGAAAAAGTCTAGCGCGACCTCTGCCTGGCATATCGACATACCGTATATGGAAAACGTTGGCAGCTGTTCTGGCCATTGTAAGGCTGCCCGGCTTGTGTGAAGAAATGTGCCCTGCGATGCATTCAGACTCGGATGCTGTGTGAGCTGAGCTGCAAGTGGCCTGCAATTTCTGAAAATCGCAGGCCACTTGCAGCTCCTGAAACTCACAGGCTGGAAGGAATCGACCTTGGAGAAGCTACAAGCTCAGCCCGGCGGTGCTGACCACACAGTTTGGCTATTTGGAGCCACCATTGAGATGTAGCGGTAGAACTGTGAGACAAACAGAAATCAAGCAGAGTTGGCCTGCTCCAAATAACTGTTGTAATCTGAATCTGGCTCCCCCATGTCGGCCTTGAATTGGTCAAATGTCTCAAACTCTCCTGGATGATATGTGAACAAGAAGCTCTACTCCCCTCCCTCCCCTACCTGCTCCCTTCCTGAGGACATCTGTGGACCTGTATCAGAGCTGAGCCGGCTGATAGACACTGCACCATCTCTTATCAGGACTATGGGATTATCTGGTAGTATTCACGGAAAAAACTCACTGCCTTCGCCTTCCGCATATATGTATTATGATGTCATCAGTATGTTGCTGTTTCTGTGCTGTATTATTATTTTTTTTTTATTGGGGGGGGGGGGGTAATTTTCGATTTTCACACTTGTCCTGTCTAGGACACAGTGTGAGATATGTTTTTATACCTCCCCTTCCCCATGTTTCTATTTTCGTATCTAACAAAAATGGCAGCGCCTCCAACTAGGCTGTGGCCTCAGACACCTCCATCTTCACATGTCTGTTGCTTATGTCTTACTCTGACGGGCTGTGTTTTGTTGTGCTTCAGTTCAATGACAATAAAACTGATTCTGATTCTGATCGGGTCACAATTGAATGTTATTTCTCCAAACTGAGGTTGTTCAAAAAGCCATCTTTAACAGGTAAGACATTAAATATTCATATGTATTTTGAAACTTCAAAATACATTAATTGTTGTTTTTTCAGCTGCTGCTCTTCTACTTTGTTGTTTAAATTTTGCAACAAAGGGTAGCTGCATTCAATCTCTTGTTTTAATAAAAATTAATGCTGAAGAAAGAAGCTGTTGTCAACTCAAATGATAGCGTATCCACTGATCGATCAGAAAAACATTTAGAATCCTGATAAAAAACATATATCTTCACTTTTATGATTATGATAGACAACAAACTCAGCATCGTCTGTCTTTTATCTTTTTAAAGGGAAACAAGTCGCTTCATTCCTCTCTTATTTGATGCTAAAATGCCACCTAATAATTTGTCATTAAATGTTGAATAGCAGGAAAAACATGTTTTAATTCTATATGAAAAATTTTGTCATTTCTAGGCATTGACACGGTCGTTATATTTATTTATTTATTTATTTTAAAGTTCAGTTGTTGTATCACTAATCTGTGTCTTCTCCCTGCAGGAGCGTCTGTCCTCTGCCCTCTACTCCCTCCTCTCTTTGGTCCAGTCCTGAATGCAGAC
>JBBPBX010040845.1:7851-21181 GCA_038048925.1 Garcialebias charrua
TAATTAAATGTACTTGTACAACAGAATTATGAAATAGCAATACCAAAATTTAAACAGAGCCAGACATTAACCCTCGTTATAAATCTCATACGTCTGAGTGGTGCGATTATAGTAGGGGTAGAAAAAAATGTCTAAAATGACCGGGTCAAATGTTGAGTTGATGTTGCTGCATGGATGTTACATCAGTGGTTTCCTTCCTAATGGAAGACGAGTGACATTCATATCATTTCATCACGGCTGAGTGGACGAGGTTAGTGACTTATGTGCTCCTTTGTTATTAACAAGGGACATGAAATGCCCAAGTAGTACTCAGACAGCACGTCTCTCCCCGTTCAGCGCTGATCCAAAACTACTTTAAAATATAATCTCCCCAGGGGGTGACACACGGACCCCGGTCGGTCTACCTGGTGCCAACGCTCCATTAAAGCGGAGGACCAGTAAACTGGACCATCACAAGTATCGGAGTGGAGTTAGGAGATCTGCTCGTTTACATAACTCGCAGCCTCACAACAGAACTCCGGATTTGGAGGAGGAAAATGTATTTTCTGCTCCAAACCTGTCCAACAAAGTCGACAGACGACATTGGCCCTCAATTAACCCTGAGCAAGGTAACTTGGGAGCACATCAACAACAAGGCCTTCATAATCTGGTTGACCCCCAGAGGTTAACAGCTTCTGTGTCACCAGAAGGAGCAATACAACCAATTAGGCCAGGAACATCCAAAAGCCTCAGCTTGTTGGCTGAAAAGAACAGGCTGATGGCATCAGGATTGCCAGAAAATGTGGTATTGACCATACAGAATGCCCGTGTTGGTTCAACACAATCTTTATACGCACAAAAGTGGCGCATCTTTGAAGCCTGGTGCTCAGAAAGAAATATTATTTCTTATGCATGCGACTTGGCTCAACTCCTAACATTCCTTCAGGATTTACTGGAAAAAGTTCATTCTTATTCAACGATTCAAGTTTTCCTATCAGCGATCTCAGCCTGCCATGAAGGCTGGAGACACAAGACATCCGGAGCACATCCAATCATAATAAGGTTTATGAGGGGTGTCCTTTGGACCAAACCACCCAGCAGGACCCTGACCCCTGGTTGGGATCTTGGCCTGGTCCTGGGGGCTCTTTGTGGCCCTCCATTCGAGCCACTGAGCGAGGTTAAGATAGATTTACTATCTTACAAAACTGCTCTACTCCTGGCACTTTGCTCAGCGAAACGCGTGGGTGACCTCCACGCATTATCTGTACATCCAATGTGTACCAGATTCGCCCCTGACGGGTCAAAGGTCACCTTAAGGCCTAATCCCGCATACACCCCCAAGGTCTTGACCTTGAACCACAGGAGTCTAGACTTTGATCTCTCCTCCTTTCCACCGGCCCCTGTTCTCACTCAGGAACAGGAAAGGCTACAGGGTCTCTGCCCAGTGAGGGCTTTACGCACCTACATGCAGAGAACAGCCGAATGGAGGAAAACAAACCAACTGTTTGTCTGCTTTGCAGCACTTGCTACAGGGAGAGCCCTATCAAAACAATGGACCTCATGCAAGAACATGTTCGTATTTTTATCCTAAATTTCTCTTACTTTTGTTCGTACGAAGCGTTCGTACGAACATGCCACGTCAGATTCAACAAACTCTTCTATCCTCAGGAAAAGTGTGTAAATGAGCTGCGTAAATATAATGAATTGCACCTGTTCTATCCACCTGCTCGTGCACGCGGAGAGGTCATTTACATAATTCCCACCCCTCAAAACACCATATAAGGCTACGTTTCCTGCCTCAGAGAGCAGGAAGTGTCCGTTCATAAAATGACAGCGAAAAGCCAAAGAATGGCATGAAATAACCACTGCTGTTAATGTTGTGTCTCCCGTGGGTCGTACAGTATCAGAAATCAAGAAAAAATGGTTTGATCTGAAAATGGCTTCAAAAAAACGTCTCGCCGCAGCACGGTGCTCTATGACTGCAACAGGAGGAGGTCAAGGAAAAGTCTGCGTTACCGAGATGGATGGAAAAATAAATGTCATGTCAAAACTCCAATTGTGCGCTCAACTACAGCACGAGTGCGTGTATGCAGCTTATTACACAAGCGCTCCTGTCTTGTCTGAGGGCTGTTTAGAGGTGTCATAAGCCATGGGGCTAATGCATAGCCTCGATCACCTGTGGAAAATAGTGAGTTATAGGTAAATGATCAGAGAATAATTCCAAATCCTCAATTACAAATTAAAAAGTTACCAACAAGCCAGCCATCTCCATGCGCACCTTGCGCAAGACGCGTGCCAACAGCACTGTTTTTTAGCACAAATGAGTCATGCGCTCCTCCTGGCCATCGCGCAACCACATTTAGCAGGTTATATTTCGAATCAGTTATAATTTATGGAGTGGTATTGCTTCCGATTGAGAAATGGGAATGTGTCAGGTGAAGGTACTTTGATCCGTATTGTGTACAGTCTATTGCTCCGATGGTGTTTGGCAGTCCAGCAATAGCATGAAAATCAGTCTTAATTTGTACTTGTTCTGCGGCGGTGTATGGGAATTTTATGTACCTGGGTGTTAATTTGAGGAGGGCTTTGATGACCAAGGGGAGCGCACGACTCACCGAAGCCTGCGACACACCAGACAAATTAAACTTAAAATTATAATTCTAATTCAAACAGAATAACCTATTGTCAAGAATAATTATGGTGCGTGATTTTTTTAAACCCAAAATATTTTCTAAATAACGAAGTATAAAGTTATTAGTGGAGAAAATCCATCTGGATAACAGCAGACTGACTGCTCGTAAAATATACGACAGGTCTGGACCACACGTAAATTTTGTTCGTATCTGAAAAAAATCTTAGAATACGAAAACATTGTTGAATGCCACAAATGCTCCTAAATCACTCGTACGCACAGTTTAAGAACAAATCTGTACGTACGAACGGTTCTTGCATGAGGCCCATTGCCTCTCACATTGGGTGACTGAGGCCATTAAAAGGGCATACAGTAGCAAAGGTCAACGGGTACCCTCTGGAGTGCATGCTCACTCCACTAGGGGCTTGGCCATTTCCTGGTCATTATTCAAGGGTGTACCAGTCGCAGACATTTGCGCTGCTGCGAATTGGAGCTCATTAAACACTTTTGCAAAGCATTACAGTTTGGATGTTACAGCGGGTGACGTCACTCAGGCTGTCCTTTCTAGCACACAGTAGAAAGTGGCCTTGAGGTGCCTGTTGGTCACTGGCAGACGTTCACTCTAGCATGCATTTTACTGAGCATTTCAAGGGCGTGAGTGGATTACGTTCCCATAGCAAGTATGTTGCACCGAGAGACCAACTGAAAGGGAACTGAAAGTTATGCACCATAACTCATGTTCCCTGAAGGAAGGGAACGAGGTGCAACATAGCTGGCCCTTTTCAATGCTGAAAGCTCGGTGAAGTGCAACTTTGGAGAAAGATGGAGGGGCGCAAGCCGCTTAAGTACCCAGAGGGCGGGGCCTCTGGCGCGGCGGTGACGCCCCTGCCGTAAAGGCGTGAGTATATTCCTTCAGGTAATCGTGTGGGGGCGCAATTCCCATAGCGAGTATGTTGCACCTCGTTCCCTTCCTTCAGGGAACATGAGTTATGGTGCATAACTTTCAGTTTTGTAACGTCGTGGAATAACTGCGCATGCGCCATTTATAATGAGAGTCTATGGATAAGATTCCAGCGCCCCCAAAACAGGAAATACGTCACCAATCAGAAAACGTTTTTTGAAACAAACAATATAACTCATCATTACTCATAAAATATTTATCCTACACAACTAAAAACCTATATGCATATATTTCGAAATAGTTTTATTTTATTATTTCATTTTTATTAAGTTTTTTTAAAGTCTTCAAAGTAAAATGGTCCAGAAGTTCCAGTAGGGCGGCGCCCTAGCGCCCCCTATTTGCTGGCCGCCCCTGCCAGATGCTCTTCCTGAAGTGACCACTGATCACCAAGCTACCACAGCCCTCAGTGTGGAGCAGAGAGCTGCCGTCTAGGGCACCAGGGGGAGCAGATGGTGGAGTTTAAGAGCTTTGCTCAAAGGCACAGAGTGTGAAAAATGATGGTTGGAGCAGTTGTGTATGTTTCACTTTTCCCACCCACATTGTGACATTGTTGGGCCGAGGAGTTGAACCGTGGGCCTGTGATTTTTAAGGTCATCAGTTCAACTCCCCAGTTAGTCTGCCCCCNNNGTACAGTATAGTAACCTCTTGCTACTTCACTGTTCGGCTTTTGTGGACTTGCTCTTTTGTGGTTTATAAAAATAAGATTGTACACGACACATGATTGTCAGCTTTAATATTACTCACTTCATTGGGATGGTACAGGATAAAAAGTTAAATAAAAAAAACTTCAGACAGGCGCCGCCATTTTGTAGTTTTCTTTCAACAAGCCATACTGTAATGCAAGTCAAAACAACAGTACACTGCCCTGAAGCCAACAGTGCTTCCGGCTGCTGATTTGTGCCGAAATGGAAGGGAAGTTTAGCATCCTGAGCAAGCACTATGCACAACTTTTCTACCTCTGTTGGATCATGGAGACATAATTTACAGACATTTTTGTAAGGGTGTCCTTCATATGCTGGACAGAATGGATCACTGCTATTCGCTTAGTTACAAATGCTCCTTATTTATTTATTCATTTATTTATGTATATGTAATGTATATGTATATATATGTATATATATATATATATAAATATATATATACTATATATATATATAAATATATATATATATATACATATATATATATAGTATATATATATATATATATATGTATATATATATATATATATATATATATATATATATATATATATACAGGTAGTCCCCGATTTACGAGCGCTCTGATCTGCGAGGTTCCAGACTTACGAGCTGCACATTTTTGGAAAAAACGAAAAAAATACTGAGTTTTCATGTGTTTTTTCACTACAGTTAGCTAGTTAAGCATATAAACACACGTTTCCGATCATTTTTATGCACTCAAAAGTAGTTTTTAGATGAAAATAGAGTGTTTTTAGGCGCGCTAGCGAAAACCGTTCCAATTTACGAGCGGATTTCCGGATTTACGAGCGAAATGGCGGCCGTTCCAAATTACGAGATTTCCGGTTTACGAGCGCCTCGTTGTAACGGATCTCGCTCGTAAATCGGGGACTACCTGTATATATATATATATATATATATATATATATATATATATATATATATATATAAATATACATATATGTATATTTGTTTTTTTTTCTCTTCCACCCCCTGGTTCCCTGGCGGCCATTCTGGGGGTGGGGTCCGGTGAGGTGACGGGCCGTCGGGTGTTGTCCTGGACTATGGGAGGGTTTGGGGCCTGAGGGTTCGCCGTGGGTGGGGCTGGCATTGCACTCTCCATGGGGCTGCTTGGGCTAGGGTGTCCTGTCCTGTCGGCAGGGCGCAGGTTCGTCCGAATCTTGGATGTCGGCTACTCTCCACCCCAGAATGAATGGGCCTACCTCCTGGGGTTGGGTGTGGGCTGCCCCATCTAGGGGGCAGGTACATGTCTTGAGTGTGCCATGTGACACATAGACATGTGTCTAGAGTGTGCATCGGGATTATGAATGGAACGTGTCGTTATTGTTTGTCTTTCTGTGAGTGAGGGTGAGGATGAGGGTGGGTCTGAGTGAGTGTGTCTGTGTATGAATGTCTAAGTGTCAGGCTGGGACTTGGACTGCCCCCTCTCTGATACATCAGAGGCTACTTGGTGCGCGCTCCTGCCACGTGGCCCCCCGGGTGGATGTCCCTTTGCCTGCAGGCGTGCTTGGGGCCCTCGTTGTTGGGGGTTGAGCGCTTGGGCGTGTGTCGGCTCGGCCTGGTGGCTGCCTGGTGGGGCTCGGGGAGTTGGTGAGTGGCTCGTCCTGTTTGGGTGGCCCTGGGGACTCTGGGCTCAGGGTCCTTCTTGGNGCTGTTGAATTTTGTATTTGAGGAACCTTATTCACTTGGCTGGAATGTGTTAGTCTTGGCAATGCCACGTCCCAGACAGTCTGTGGTGTCCCTCAGGGGTCAGTTCTGGGGCCCCTGCTGTTTTCCCTTTACATGCTGCCTTTAGGTCAAATTATTAATCAGTTCAACATTTCTTTTCACTGTTATGCCGACGATACACAGCTTTACATCAGGACTGGAGCATCCTCATCTTCCCCATTGTCATCTCCATCTTCACTCACTGCCCTCTCTACCTGCCTGGAGGAAATAAGGGCATGGATGAATCAGAACTTTCTTCAATTAAACTGCTCCAAGACTGAGGCCATACTGATTGGCACCCCTCACCAGGTACAAACATCAACTATAACAACAATTTCCTTTTCTGGACAAGACATCCCCCTCTCCACCTCTGTTACAAATCTTGGAATAAAAATGGACTCTCATCTTACATTTGAAAATCACATTAAGCATCTGTTTAAAACCTGCTTCTTCCATCTTCGAAACATCTCCAGACTTCGCCCATCTCTAACTTTTTCTGATGCTGAGAAACTCGTCCATGCTTTTGTCTCCTCCAGGCTCGACTACTGCAACTCCCTGTTTATTGGAATCCCTGGTACCTTCAGAAGCTTCAATATATTCAAAACAGTGCAGCAAGGATTTTGTTGAGAGTTCGTAAATTTGAACATATTACACCCATTCTCCATAACCTCCATTGGCTTCCTGTCACCTACAGAATTCAGTACAAAACTGCTCTCATTACACATCAATGCTTACACGGAACTTCACCAGATTATCTAAAGGACATTCTTGTTCCATATTCATCCACCCGGTCTCTACGGTCACAGAACAGTAATCTCCTTCACATTCCGAGAACCAAATTAAGGACCATGGGAGACCGGGCATTCTGTGTGGCTGCCCCCCGCCTATGGAACTCCCTCCCTGACTGCCTGAGAGCTCCACAGTCACTGGTTGACTTTAAAAGCGGCTTGAAGACCTTTCTTTTTAAGCGAGCGTACTCTGCCTCCTCATGATTCTATCTTTGATCTTAGTTGATACTATTATTGATTTTACTTGTTTTATCACTTATTTTATTTGACCTTTAATTTTGTTGCACTTTGTAGCACTTTGAGATTTTCATTAATGAAAAGTGTGTTATAAATTAAATTCATTATTATTATTATTATTATTATTATTATTATTATCATTCACTTATGCATGCTCACAGCCACACACAAATGGGTGCAGGGATGTATATGTATATCATATGCAGATATGTAGATGGGTATGTTACTGAATATGAATGTATATGTATGTATACTTTATATACATTTGTAAGTATGGGTATCTATATTTATGGAAATCTACTGCAAAGTCATGAATGTTATTAGTCTTTATGCACGTGTTGCTGTGTTCTGTCATGTACTTTGCAGGATTGCAGATAGAGGTTGGGTGTGTTTGCCTTGTGCTTTTTGTGTGGATAATTGTTGTGTTTTGTTGTCTTACTTTCTGTCTTTCCTTTCTCTCTATAAAAAAAATCATATCGGTGTGAGAGGATGGCTGTAAGGTGAGAAGGGAGGCCATCTATAAAAGGAAGAAAAAAATGCTCCTTATAGAACACATCATTGTCACCTCTACTCTTGTTGAATGGCATAATATATCCATCCATCTATCCATTTTCGTCCGCTTATCCGGAGTCGGGTCGCGGGGGTAGCAGCCTAAGTAGGGAGGCCCGGACTTCCCTCTCCCCAGCCACTTGGAGCAGCTCCTCTGGGGGAATCCCAAGGCGTTCCCAGGCCAGCCGAGAAACATAGTCCCTCCAGCGTGTCCTGGGTCTTCCTCTGGGTCTCCTCCCGGTGGGACATGCCCGGAACACCTCACCAGGGAGGCGTCCAGGAGGCATCCTAACCAGATGCCCGAGCCACCTCAACTGGCTCCTCTCGATGTGGAGAAGCAGCGGCTCTACTCCGAGTCCCTCCCGGATGACTGAGCTTCTCACCCTATCTCTAAGGGAGAGTCCAGACACCCTGCGGAGAAAACTCATTTCAGCCGCTTGTATCCGAGATCTCGTTCTTTCGGTCACAACCCAAAGCTCATGACCATAGATGAGGGTGGGAACGTAGATCGATCGGTAAATTGAGAGCTTTGCCTTTCGACTCAGCTCTCTCTTCACCACGACAGACCGGTACAGCGCCCGCTTCACTGCGGATGCTGCACCTATCCGCCTATCGATCTCATGCTCCAGTTTTCCCTCATTCGTGAACAAGACCCCGAGTAGAATAGCACAATTGTTAGGAAATTCATTGGTTTACCCTCATTTATAAGATGTTACTGGGTTATTAACCTCCATAGTTAAATTATCTATTGCAACTAGCTTTGAAGTGTAAAACCCGATCCTCTCAGTATTTGTTGTGAACAACTCCAAAGAATGTCTTGCTCTGGCTCTGTGGCCTTTACCTCTGCTGCTTCATTGGACTGGAATCTGCTTCAAAATACTTTGGGTCTGACCTCACTTGTCTCAGTTTCTACTTTTAAAAATCGTTTAAAAGTCATTTTCAAAGATGCTTGCAAATCTTTTCTTGCTTAGTAATATTGTAATGTCTTTTGACTTTGACAATGAACTGTTGTTAATGTATTTTTTATCCTATCTTGTTAATTTTTTTAATTTTTATTACTGCCTTTTATTGTTTTGCCTAACTGCATTGTTTCCTTTCCTTTGACCCTACAAGTGCATGTTGGTGTTTGCCAGGTCAGCACAGTAAATAAGAACTAGAAAGTTCCTGGAGAAACTTCGACGGGGGCTGCCAGGCTATTGCCCGCTAGCAGCTATCCTGAATACAAACAGTAACTAGCATGCAAGGCTAACGCCTTATTTTCCAACCAAACTTACACAGGTGACTCAACAGACCACGCTGAACAAGTTTCTGGTGTTATCTCACATGCTAACGGGTGAAGCTAATGCTAAGCTAACTAGCATGCTAGGCTAACACCTTATTTTTCAACCAAACTTACACAGGTGACTCAACAGACCACGCTGAACAAGTTTCTGGTGTTATCTCACATGCTAACGGGTGATGCTAATGCTAAGCTAACTAGCATGCTAGGCTAACACCTTATTTTTCAACCAAACTTACACAGGTGACTCAACAGACCACGCTGAACAAGTTTCTGGTGTTATCTCACATGCTAACGGGTGATGCTAATGCTAAGCTAACTAGCATGCTAGGCTAACACCTTATTTTCCAACCAAACTTACACAGGTGACTCAACAGACCACGCTGAACAAGTTTCTGGTGTTATCTCACATGCTAACGGGTGAAGCTAATGCTAAGCTAACTAGCATGCTAGGCTAACACCTTATTTTCCAACCAAACTTACACAGGTGACTCAACAGACCACGTTGAACAAGTTTCTGGTGTTATCTCACATGCTAACGGGTGATGCTAATGCTAAGCTAACTAGCATGCTAGGCTAACACCTTATTTTCCAACCAAACTTACACAGGTGACTCAACAGACCACGCTGAACAAGTTTCTGGTGTTATCTCACATGCTAACGGGTGAAGCTAATGCTAAGCTAACTAGCATGCTAGGCTAACACCTTATTTTCCAACCAAACTTACACAGGTGACTCAACAGACCACGCTGAACAAGTTTCTGGTGTTATCTCACATGCTAACGGGTGATGCTAATGCTAAGCTAACTAGCATGCTAGGCTAACACCTTATTTTCCAACCAAACTTACACAGGTGACTCAACAGACCACGCTGAACAAGTTTCTGGTGTTATCTCACATGCTAACGGGTGAAGCTAATGCTAAGCTAACTAGCATGCTAGGCTAACACCTTATTTTCCAACCAAACTTACACAGGTGACTCAACAGACCACGCTGAACAAGTTTCTGGTGTTATCTCACATGCTAACGGGTGAAGCTAATGCTAAGCTAACTAGCATGCTAGGCTAACACCTTATTTTTCAACCAAACTTACACAGGTGACTCAACAGACCACGCTGAACAAGTTTCTGGTGTTATCTCACATGCTAACGGGTGAAGCTAATGCTAAGCTAACTAGCATGCTAGGCTAACACCTTATTTTTCAACCAAACTTACACAGGTGACTCAACAGACCACGCTGAACAAGTTTCTGGTGTTATCTCACATGCTAACGGGTGAAGCTAATGCTAAGCTAACTAGCATGCTAGGCTAACACCTTATTTTCCAACCAAACTTACACAGGTGACTCAACAGACCACGCTGAACAAGTTTCTGGTGTTATCTCACATGCTAACGGGTGAAGCTAATGCTAAGCTAACTAGCATGCTAGGCTAACACCTTATTTTTCAACCAAACTTACACAGGTGACTCAACAGACCACGCTGAACAAGTTTCTGGTGTTATCTCACATGCTAACGGGTGAAGCTAATGCTAAGCTAACTAGCATGCTAGGCTAACACCTTATTTTCCAACCAAACTTACACAGGTGACTCAACAGACCACGCTGAACAAGTTTCTGGTGTTATCTCACATGCTAACGGGTGAAGCTAATGCTAAGCTAACTAGCATGCTAGGCTAACACCTTATTTTCCAACCAAACTTACACAGGTGACTCAACAGACCACGCTGAACAAGTTTCTGGTGTTATCTCACATGCTAACGGGTGAAGCTAATGCTAAGCTAACTAGCATGCTAGGCTAACACCTTATTTTCCAACCAAACTTACACAGGTGACTCAACAGACCACGCTGAACAAGTTTCTGGTGTTATCTCACATGCTAACGGGTGAAGCTAATGCTAAGCTAACTAGCATGCTAGGCTAACACCTTATTTTCCAACCAAACTTACACAGGTGACTCAACAGACCACGCTGAACAAGTTTCTGGTGTTATCTCACATGCTAACGGGTGATGCTAATGCTAAGCTAACTAGCATGCTAGGCTAACACCTTATTTTCCAACCAAACTTACACAGGTGACTCAACAGACCACGTTGAACAAGTTTCTGGTGTTATCTCACATGCTAACGGGTGATGCTAATGCTAAGCTAACTAGCATGCTAGGCTAACACCTTATTTTACAACCAAAATTACACATGTGACTCAACTAACCTCGGTGACCAGGGTACTGGTGTTATCTCACATGCTAACGGGTGATGCTAATGCTAAGCTAACTAGCATGTAAGGCTAATACAAAATGGCCACCTCAGTTAATTAGCTAGTTTGATTCAAAATGGCCGCCTCACCTAATGAGCTTGTTTGATTCAAAATGGCCGTCTCACCTAATGAGGTTGTTTGATTCAAAATGGCCGCCTCACCTAAAGAGCTTGTTTGATTCAAAATGGCCGCCTCACCTAATGAACTTGTTTGATTCAAAATGGCCGTCTCACCTAATGAGCATGTTTGATTCAAAATGGCCGCCTCACCTAATTAGCTAGTTTGATTCAAAATGGCCGCCTCATCTAATTAGCTAGTTTGATTCAAAATGGCCGCCTCACCTAATGTGCTTGGTTGATCCAAAATGGCCGTCTCACCTAATTAGCTAGTTTGAGTCAAAATGGCCGCCTCACCTAACCAGCCTGTGTATTGAACCTGCCTTGTAAATTACCTTGTATACTGAACCAAAATGGCGCCCTATGTAACTCAGTTTCTCTGAAAAGTTAAGTCCCATTCATTTCCTATGGGAAATTTACGATTTTTGTTAGCAAAATATTTCGCGATGGTAACTCCGATTGCTTAGAAAAGTAATAGCACACATCTCGGAGTCGGGCCGGTCGTTTTGATATAACTTTTGTGGGGGTGCACGTTACGGTTCGGGCCGTATTAAAGTTGAAAAAGATAACTTTTTCTGGTGTAGAATAATAAGTGGGCAGTAACCAACTAGTTCCTGGATTTGGAGATTCATTACGTCTTTGTTCGCAAATTACGTTGCCACGGTAACTCGAAATGCCAATAAAAGTAATAGCACACATCAGGGGGCCGAGCCGGTCGTTTTGATATAACTTTTGTGGGGGTAGACATTGTGGTTCGGGCCGCATTAACGGTGAACGACAATGTAGACACACGTTCGGACAGGAGAACAATAGGTGGCTTCCATGCATTTACATGCAATGGCAGCCCCCAATAAGAATTTGTTCTTAGTCTTATGTCTGGTTAAATAAAGGTGAAATGAAAAAAAAAAAAACCTCTGGCAATTGTGGGAAGGAAAAACTCCCTTTTAAACTATTTAAACTGTTCAAACTTTTGACAGGAAGAAACCTCCAGCAGAACCAGGCTCAGGTGAATGACCATCTGTTTTGACCACCTAGGGGTTGAGAGAACAAGAAGGAGAATCAGCCAAACAAAGAATGACAGGTCCAGGTTTATTTTCTATTGGAAGAAGGAAAAACAAACATGTTAAATATATAAATAATTACAAATACAAACAGGTAGAGGAGATCGAATAACAGCAGCAGAGATAGGAAATATGGTCCGTTTGTCCGCAGCTGTCTAATCTTATAGCAGCATAACTAAGGCATAGCTCAGGAAACCCAAGACAGCCCTCAGGGCTTGTCTGGATGTGCAGCAAAACTTCTGGCATAGCACCACAGAACCTCACTGACCTATACAAGGTGAGGTCAGGGAACAACGCCAGGGTGATTCTGGCAGATCCTGATCACCCACTCCATGGTGAGTTCAGGTTACTTCAATCTGGACGCAGGTATCTGCAGCCCAGATGCAGAACGAACATACTAAAAATCTTATTCATCCCTGTAGCATCAGGCTTCTCAATGAACAATGATGATTTCTGTTATTTTAATGTCTCAATGTCTTGCCTAGTATAGATATTTTGTGTGCCTACTGACTTGTAGAACAAATTGCTCCCTTGGGGTAATAAAGATTCTTGAAACTGAACTTGAACTCTATAGGATTTATCAAACAAGAAATACTTAAGCCTAATCTTAAAAGTAGACAAGATGTCAGCCTCACTGACAAAAACTGGAAGTTGGTTCCACAAGAGAGGAGCCTGATAACTGAAAGCTCTGCCTCCTATTCTAATTCTGGAAACTCTAGGGACCACAAGTAAACCTGCAGTCTGAGAGGGACAAGCTATGTTAGGATAGTATGGAAGAATAAGATTTGTGATATAAGATGGAGCTAGGTTGTTGAGAGCTTTGCATGTTAGAAATAAGATTTTGAATTCAATTCTGAATTGTACAGGGATCCAATTGAGAGAAGCTAAAACTGGAGAAATATGATATTTCCTTTTCTTTCACTTTGAAAATTCTGGTCCGTTCTGGGGCTGATGTAATCTTCATCTCTGAATCCTGGTTAAACAAATCTGTCTTGAGTAATGACCTAGCAATCAATGGATTTATTATCTATCACTGTGATCATCAAAA
>JBBPBX010040846.1:0-14141 GCA_038048925.1 Garcialebias charrua
AAAAATGTTTTTTTTGAATGTCCAGAGGACCAGACTTAGCTTTTTTGGATTTTTCTACCTGGATTATTGAGCATGCATCAGGGTATATAGGATTTTATTTTCCTTAATGGCAGTCTCTGTTCTCTTGGGGAATCACATAAAAATTGTAATAAAGGGCAAGTATAAAATTGTTGACTTGCCTTCTCAGTTTTGATGTCAGTACTGACCAGTGCTGAACCAGAAATTACTTCACATTGAATACTAAGAGATTAAGAACTACATTATCTTTGGTTCTAAATCAAGATCAAAAGTCTGTCAATAGGAGGAAAAAGTGACATTTTGCACTCAAAGTGTTTCTTCTGTTGCATCAGCCACCTTTTTTGGAACTCCAAACACTGAACGATGACTTGCACGAACCATGACTCCACTCAGATCTTGTTAGCGTGATGAAACTGAGCTGCTTTTTTGATGAATGGCACAATTATAGTTAAAATGAACAGTTTGACTGGAGCAATGAAGGCACAGAAGCTTTACACTTGCTGTCAGCGCAATGAGTCAGGTTCATCTTTCATGTACGAAAGTGTTAGAGTGGCTGGGTTTGACTCATCTTTGACATGCATTGGCTGTTTCTTCTTCCCAGTCTGTGTAACGACCACCTGTAGATGATTTATAAGCTCTGATTAAATACAGTACCTGCTTTAGGTTAGTGTGAGACATTTAAAACTGTAAATAAAAACAAGGGCATAACAATGCCCTTTTAGACTAGTTCTCATCTTGGCTGAACTACCACTTTCTCTGGTTAGAGTTCACATTTCATAGATTTTATGCAGGTTAGATGTCAGCGGTCAGTGTTTTACCTGCAGCAGACTGCAGAGAAATGGAGTAGCTACCACTAACCTCAGACTGAAGTCAACTCAAACTTCAGGTTTTATAGCAGTTCAAGACAATACTGTTTAAAATACTTTATAGTGCTGTGCATACTTATTCACTGCAGATCATAGTCACCATCATCATCCCATCTATCCATCCATCCATCCATCATCCATCCATCCATCATAACCATCCATCCATCAAAACATCCATCCATCCAACCAACCATCATAACCATCCATCCAGCAAAACCATCCATCCATCCAACCATCATAACCATCCATCCATCAAAACCATCCATCCATCCAACCATCATAACCATCCATCCATCAAAACCATCCATCCATCCAACCATCATATCCATCCATCCATCTTAACTGTCTGCCCATCCATCCATCCATCCATCCATCCATCATAACATCCATCCATCCATCCATCTTAACTGTCTGTCCATCCACCCATCCATCCATCATAACATCCATCCATCCATCTTAACTGTCTGTCTGTCCATCCATCCATCCATCCATCCATCTATCTTAACGGTCTGTCCATCCATCCATCTATCCATCATAACATCCATCCATCCATCCATCATCCATCCATCATAACACCATCCATCTATCCGTCCATCCATCCATCCATCCATCCATCATAAAACCATCCATCCTTCCATCTATCCATCATAACATCATCCATCCATCAAAACAATCCATCCATCCATCTGTAGGAGTCCTGCCTGCTCTGCCTTCCTCTCCAGCAACTTCATTCAGCAGCTAATCACCTGATTAGCTACACCTGCACCTGCCTCCTAGATCTTCACCTCCTGCTCTATTTAAACCACAACCAGACGTCCAGCCAATGCTCGAACATTGATTACCTTGGCTCCTGTCCAGTCCTGCTTGCTCACTCATCTCCTAGGTTGCGTCTGGTTGCCAACCCTGCAAACCGAACCCATAACCAAGGACTTCATTCTGGACATCTTCACCACTCTTCAACTTCAATCTGTACTTACCCACTGGACCTGCAGTCTCCTCTGGACCTCGCCCTCTGTGAACCCATTACTCCAATGCCACCTGCAAACATATTCTACAGTAAGGACAAATACTAATATCAGCACAATTGTTATAAAATAATCATTTGGACCTCAGGATATTCACCACCTCTCCTCTTCTCACCCCACAGCCCATTCCAGTTCCTGCACTGTAAATAAAATATCACTTTTGTACTCGCTTGTCCTTGAGTTCTTTGGTCTGTCATTTGGGGTCATATTTAGTAAACATCATGTTAGAATGTTCGAGCCCAACAGACCCTCAAGGCCAGACCAAAGACAGTCAGAGGGACCAAGCAATATCAGCTCTTAGAGCTCGAAGTGAATGTAATGAACAGACTCTAACTAAAATTCTCACCCAACAGAGTAAACTTGGTGGCATGATACATGCTCTCGGACAACAAGTTGCCGCCATGTCTGCCAGAGGCCCCGAACCACCCCGTCCTCATGAACCAACTCCAGTCACAGCATCAACTTCTAAACACGAACCTGATGTCAGACCTACGAACTCTTTGGAGGAGATTCCAAGCTGGTAGGTGGTTTCCTCCTCCAATGCGAACTGGCATTCAATCAAGCACCCATCAGGTACGCCACTGACTCGTCTCGTATCTCCTATATTGTCACTGCCCTTAAGGGCAAAGCTCTCCAATGGGCCACCGCTCACCTCCGCTCCTGCTCCTTGTCCTCCCTGTCTTTTTCATCCTTCATAAGAGACTTTAGTCTTCAATCACCCTCTGTTACAAGAGGAGGCGCAACAAAGATTATTCACCATTAGACAAGGTTCAAGATCAGTCGCTGAGTTCTCCATCTGTTTCCGGGTGATAGCGGAAGAGTCAGGATGGGGAGAGATTGCACTAAAAAGCGCTTTTCGGAATGCGCTTAATGACATTAAAGACCAAATCGTCACTCATGAACCTCCTCAGGATTTAGAGGACCTAATCAATCTTGCCATTCGTATTGACACAAGAAATAGAGAACGTAAATTAGAATGGGACTACAAATCTTGGGATCGTCCCTGAACCAGAAGTAGTTCCCCGACACCAGTCTTCCCCGAACCGGAACCGATGTAGGTGGGTCGGGCAAAACTTTCCCCCGAGGAAAAACAATGCCAATTATCTGCAAATGAATGTCTTTATTGTGGAAAGAGTGGTCACTTTGTGAGAGACTGTCAGCTCCGTTTAAAAGAACAGAACCACCCATAAGTCAAGAGATATGGGTGGGTACTTTGACTTCTACTCCTGAAAAGAACTTCTGTCTCCCTGCAACAATTCATTTTGATAAAAATAATTTTTCCACTCAGGCTTTAATTGACTCTGGAGCTGAACAGAATTTGATTTCATTGAATGTTGTGAATTTTCTAAAGTTACCCATGCTCCCTCTAAAAAAACCTGTCAATGTTGCAGGTCTCACCGGACAGACTATCACCTCCATCTCCCACTGGACTCGAGACACTCACTTGGTGCTGTCAGGTAACTATCAGGAGAGGTGTGATTTCTTTGTTTTTGACTCCCCAAAGCCACAACTGATTTTGGGTTATCCTTGGCTGTTGAAGCACAACCCTCAGATAAATTGGAAAAATAATCTGATTGAACGATGGGGTAAATCATGTTCAGTCAATTGTTTACGCTCTGCTATCTCTTCAGGGTCCTTCTCACCCCCCTGTAAGGAAGAAATTAACCTTTCCAAGGTGCCAACCGATTATCATACCCTCACTCCAGATTTTAGTAAGCAAAGAGCCATCTCACTACCGCCTCACAGACCCTATGATTGCCCAATTGATCTCCTTCCCGGTGCCCCTCTGCCATCTAGTAGATTGTACAACCTGTCGGGCCCCGAGAGGGAGACAATGAGCCAATACATAGAGGAATCTTTAGCATCAGGCATAATCCGCTCGTCTACTTCACCCCTCGGTGCAGGATTCTTCATTCGTTTCCAAGAAGGATAAGACCTTAAGACCCTGCATCGACTTCAGAGGACTCAATGACATCACTGTGAAAAATAAGTATACCTTTCCATTAATCGATTCTGTGTTTGAACGACTTCGTGACTCCAAGGTTTTCACAAAGCTTGATCTCCGCAACGCCTACCATTTGGTGAGAATTCAAGAAGGGGACGAATGGAAGACAGCTTTTAAGACCCCTCTTGGACTCTTTGAATATTTGGTCATGCCCTTTGGTCTAACTAATGCCCCTGCAGTATTTCAAAACCTGTTTAACGATGTCTTGAGAGATTTTTTGGATGATTTTGTGTTCGTATACAGCAAACCCCCTACTTACGATTCCATCGACCTACGAACAACGGGACCTACGAACGTATCATATTTAATAAAAATATGAAATTACTGTATTAAAAAATATTTTTTTTTTTTTTTTTTTGTGTGTTTAAATGTTCTTAATTTCATGTGTACATCACTTTGTTGCAGCTGTGGTTGTTTTAAAGGCTTTATAAATAATAATTATGATAAAAATGATCATTTCTGATCATTTTTGAGCAATCTTGGGCAGCAGGAAGTAGGTCTTCAGTTTACACGGTCACAAATTAATGTAGAACACCGGACGCCATTTTAGGTTCAGTCACGGGGGTCTCCGGTCACAAATTAATGTAGAACACCGGACGCCATTTTAGGTTAGCTGCCGGGAGCTGGCCTGACCAGGATCGCATCATATGGATTAATTACTAGCTGGAATCGCTCTGTGAGCTCTGTGGACGTCTCAGGCTGGAAGAGCAGCCGCTCTGTGAGCTCTGTGGACGTCTCAGGCTGGAAGAGCAGCTGCAGATTGATCGCCGATCGCGCCGCCGCTCCAACACCAGCTCATGGCCTGGCTAGCAGAAGCTAGCCAGCTAGCTAACACAGGCCTTGAGCAGCTGCCGTGGTTAGCTCGCCTGCCGCCGCGCTGCTCGGCCCGACAACAATCAACGCATGGCAACCTAAGATGTCGGCTTTGACCATCTCAAAGTAAGAAAATATATTTTTATTTATTCTGTAAATGTGAATAGCAATGTTTAACATTACAGTACACTACTGTACATGCTTAAATGTGTGCGCGCGCTCCGTTAGCGGTATTTCCACGACCTACGAACTAGACACTAATTTCACCCCCTAGCTACGGCAGAATCGAGCTGCGAACCATTCTTATCTCCCTAACTCGTTCGTAACTAGGGGGCTACCTGTACCTTGATGATATTTAAATTTTCTCTAAGGACCCTACTCAGCACACTAGACACCTCAAAGCAGTTCTACAGAGGCTTCTGGAGAACAAACTGTACGTGAAAGCTGAAAAGTGTGCATTCACTATGCCAGTTTTCTGCATCAGAGACTGAGTCGCCCGACAATATCCTGCCAAGCTCCTGTATGGTAGCGATCATGACCTGGGACATTGAGAAGGAAATCCTGGAGGCCCAGAAGACGGAACCAGAGCCCGGCTCTGGCCCACGAGAAGGAAGTATGTTCCCACTGCCACCATCAGCAAGGTCCTTCATTGGATCCATTCAGCCAAATTCTCCTGCCATCCAGGTATGACTCGTACTCTCTCCTTGACCAAAATACATTTTTGGTGGCCTAATATGGAGAGGGACGTCAGAAAGTACGTTTCTGCCTGCACCTCCTGTGCTCGTATTAAGACCTCTAACAGACCCCCAGCAGGTCTTCTCCTTCCACTCCTGATGCCTGGCCGTCCATGGTCCCACATAGCCCTGGACTTTGTCACCGGGTTAACAGTCTCTAACGGTAATTCTGTGGTGTGCACCATCATCGACCGTTTTTCCAAGGTAGCACACTTCATTCCCCTAGTGAAGCTACCTTCAGCATTCGAGACAGCCCAGGTCCTAGTTAAACATGTTTTTCGTTTGCATGGTATACCCCTTGATATTGTTTCTGACAGAGGCCCCCAATTCATCTCCCAAGTCTGGAAAGCCTTCTGTCAAGCCCTGGGAGCCACCTCCAGCCTGATGTCTGGTTATCATCCTCAGTCGAATGGACAGACTGAGAGATGCAACCAAGAGCTTGAAGCCACTTTGAGGTGCGTTACTGAACATAACCCAATCTCCTGGAGCCAACACCTACCTTGGGTTGAGTATGCACACAATTCTCAAGTTTCATCTGCCACAGGTCTGTCCCCTTTTGAAGCCTCCCTGGGATACTCCCCACCCTTGTTTCCTTCTCAAGAGACTTATATTTCTGTTCCCGCTGTCCAGCAACATCTCCGTCAGTGTTGCAGGGTTTGGCACCAGACCAAAGCAGCTCTCCTCAGGACGGCCGACCAGAACAAGCGGTTTGCAGACCGACGCCGTTCCTCTGCCCCTGTGTACCAGGTTAGGCAGAAGATTTGGTTGTCCACCAAGGACATTATACTGAAGGACACCCCTAGGAAATTGGCCCCCAGGTTCATTGGTCCCTTCCCCGTCATCAAGATCATCAATCCTGCTGCAGTTCGTCTCCACCTACCCCCAGCACTGCGGATACACCCAACTTTTCCCGTCTCCCAGCTTAAACCGGTCTCCGTCAGTCCTCTCAACTCTCCTGCCAAGCCCCCTCCTCCCCCCCGATTCATCAACGACAACCCTGTCTACTCCGTCCGGCGCCTGCTGGACGTTCGTCGCAGGGGTCGGCGGCTCCAGTACCTGGTGGATTGGGAGGGCTATGGACCCAAGGAGCGATTGTGGATTCCTTGCTCCTTCATTTTGGACCACTCCCTTATTTCTCCCTTTTACAGGAATCACCCGGACAAGAAATCGCCTGGAGGCGATGTTAGAGGAGGGGGTACTGTAGGAGTCCTGCCTGCTCTGCCTTCCTCTCCAGCAACCTCACTCAGCAGCTAATCACCTGATTAGCTACACCTGCACCTGCCTCGTAGATCTTCACCTCCTGCTCTATTTAAACCACAACCAGATGTTCAGCCAACGCTCGGACATTGATTACCTTAGCTCCTGTCCAGTCCTGCTTGCTCACTCGTCTCCTAGACTGAGTCTGTTTGCCAACTCTGCACACCAAACCCATAACTAAGGACTTCATTTTGGACATCTTCACCACTCTTCAACTTCAATCTGTACTTACCCACTGGACCCGCAGTCTCCTCTGGACCTCGCCCTCTGTGAACCCATTACTCCGACGCCACCTGCAAACATATTCTACAGTAAGGACAAATACTACTATCAGCACAATTGTTATAAAAGAATCATTTGGACCTCAGGATATTCACCACCTCTCCTCTTCTCACCCCACAGCCCATTCCAGTTCCTGCACTGTAAATAAAATATCACTTTTGTACTCGCTTGTCCTTGAGTTCTTTTGTCTGCCATTTGGGGTCATATTTAGTAAGCATCATGTTACCATCCATCCATTACAACCATCCATCCATCCATCCATCAAAACAATCCATCCAATCATCATAACCATTTGTCCATCCATCATATCATCCGTCCATCCATCATAACTATCTGTCCATCCATCCATCCATGAATGCTTGTACAGTTTTTGAGAAGGGGGTGTTCAGCATGAGGGAAGAGGCGCCTTTAGCCTTTAGCTTTTTAGCTAGTGTGCCTGTTTTGTGCACTGCTAGCTTAGCATGACACATTTGAGTTGTGCTCTGTTTATACAGACAGTGTTTGAGAGTATGTGTGTGTGTGTGTGTGGGGGGGGGGGTAAGCTTGAGCGAAGAGGCAATGTGAGGGCTGCTTTAGCTTTTTAGTTAGAGAGTCTGTATTTTGCAGCACTAGCTTAGTGCTATGTCAGTGCCAGGTGGGGTGGGGGCAAGTTTGCTTTAGTAGGCGAGGTGCTCAGTTCTTTTGACGGGTTGGGGCACCCCGCTTGTATATTGGTAGGGGAAACACTGACGTCTAATGTAACAGACTCATTTGAATTGCTACAAATTTTCTGTATTTGAAAGCTGAGTTAGAATTCAGTTTTCTATGGTTCCTAGATGTTTTGTGCAGTCAAGAGATACAGTAGCCTACTTCTACAAAGTACGTAGTTTGTGCTAGTGTTTGTGGATCGTATATAGAACGTTACTTTTAAGCAAGAATAGTGAAAAGAACCTGAAAGAGTGGCACAGCGGTTAGAGAAGGCGAGCCTGTGATTGGAAGGTCACCGGTTTGACTCTCTGGACCGACTTCAAAATGTGGGTGGGAAAGGTGAAGCACCAACACCTGCCTCCACCCTCATTGGTCCCACTTTGGGCCCTTGAGCAAAGTCCTTAACCCACACCATCTGCACCCCCAGGCTCCCTGGATTGCAGCTCTCTGCTCCACACAGAGGGCTGTGGTAGCTTGGTGGTCTGTGGTTGTGTCAGGAAGGACATCTGACGTAAAATTAATTGTCAAGCCTTCGTGACAAGTTAGTTCACTGTAGTGACCTCCTGAGGAAGGGAGCAACAAAAAAGAAAACAAATAGTAAAAAGAAAAAAGTGTGCTATAACCTAATAATGATGTTCTCCTTGAAATCTGCTTCAGCATTGTTTTTCTGTATGTTAACAGTGTGAATGTTTATGAAGCGTTCACACTGTTGTGATCCATTTTTCTACTGTACGATTTTCGGCATCATTTTCGTTCCACAGTTTTTGTGACATTTCAACAAATCCTATATCAAAACGTTCAGCTCTTTCAGGAGAAGGGTGCAATGTCTTTAGGTATTGGTGCAACTTTAGCTTTTCGAAATATTTAGCCTTTTTACCTCGTTTTTTTCTCATAGAAAATGAATTGATCTCATTTTACATCTTTCAAATCTTTAGATCTGTTTACAACCTTTTACTGCTCCTTTCTCGTTTTGTTCAGCTTCTTTCAGCTTTCTTGTGCAAATTAAAAAATGTTCAGCTCATTTCAGCAGTTTTTTCAGTAGTTTTGTGCTCCTTTCAGATTCTTTCTGCTGACTACAACATTTCTGCCCTTCTTCTAACTTATTTCTAATAATTTCAGACTGTTCCTTTCAGCTTATTTATGCTAATGTTAGCCTTTTCATTTTTTTTTCTCCATTTACCCTTCATTTATACAGAAAGTCTCACTGAGTCACGAGAACTCATTTTCAAGAGAGACCTGATTTTAGGAGCAGATGGTTAGGGTTAAGGGCCTTGCTCAGGGGCCCAGGGTGGGGTGAATGAGGGTGGAGGCAGGTGTGGTCGTTTCACCTTTTCCACCCACATTTTGATGTTGACAGTACTGGGAGTTGAATCTGCGACTTTCCGATCACAGGCTCATCTTCTCTAACCTCTGTGCCACCACTCTCCCCAAAAGCTAATTTCAGCTAATTCCACATCGTTTGAACTCCTTTCAATTTTGTTCAGACTGTTTCAGCAAAAATGTGCTCTTTTCACTTCCTTTGGCTAATTTAAGCTTCTTTCCATTTTTTAGCTACTTTTCAGCTGTTTTATTTATTCATTTTTTTAAGCTAATTTCAGCTTTTTTCTGATAATTTCCACTTTTTGGTGCTCATTTCTGCTTCTTTCAACCTAATTGGTAAATGTGTTCCTTCTACTTTCTTCTGCTAATTTAAGCTTTCTCTACCTTTTAAACTAGCATTGTGGCATTTTTAAGCTAACTTCAGCTGTTTTCAGATAAATGTAAGGTCTTTGTGATAATTTCTGCTACTTTCAACCAAATTAACTTCTTTTAACTAATTTCAGCTTGTTGTGCTTCTTTCCGTTTTATTCTGATGGTTTAAGCTTTCAGCTACTTTTTAGCTGTTTTGTTCTAAATTTAGCTTTTTCAGCTAATCATGATTTTTTTTTAGCTCCTTTCACTTCCTTCTGGTACTTTAAACTTTATTCTGCATTTTCGGCTACTTGTCAGCTATTTTCTTTGTTGCTAATTTCAGCTTTTTTAGCTAATTTTCCAATTTTTGTGTGTGTGTTAATTTCTGATTGTTTAAACCTAATTCAGCAAATATGTGTTCTTTCTGCTTTCTTCTGCTAAGGCTTTTTCTTCCATTATTAGCCACATTTCAGCATGTTTCTCAGCAAGTTTTTCTGCAATAAGCATTCACACTGCGTTTTCACAGAAAATACAATTCCTCTAGTTTTAGTTTTGTAGCTAGTCATTTGCTACTTGCAGCTTTTAAATAGCCATTTTGCTCATCTTATCTGCTGGTGCTCTTGATTTAACTTAACTCAGTTACATCATCATTAGCAATTTCATCAATGCCTTCAGCTTTCAAGATTCCCACAGTTTCTCTAGAATTAATAATTTTAGATGGCTGGAATCTCTTCTGTAACAGAACCCATTCTGTTTAGCTATTATTGACTTTTTTCATGATAATTTCACTCTACACGCTGTTTGCTGCAGGTAAGATACTGACAGGATGCCTGCTTCATCTCTGTATGCAGAACTATATCGAAGAGCAACAATTTGACCATAAGAAAAGAAAAGAAAGAAAGCTGGAAGAAAATAAGCACAAAGAGACAAGAAAATGAATAAGAACAAATTAAATTATACAAAAAGATGCAGGAAAGAAATTAGGCTAATCAACAATGAAGTAAAAAAAAATGTATGTATGTCGTGTGTCTCAGATAAATGAGACTGTGCAGCAGCTGGCTGAACGACATAAAGGCAAACATTAAAAATAAAGGGACAATTCTTTTAAAGGATTAATCGCGCTCTGAAATCATTGATGATCGCTCACTGGACTTCATTATTCCTCCTAATGGGCCCCTCTGCTACTTGACCCGACCATCAAAATTAGCGACAAGGAACCTTTAAGTCAGATAGATGAACTGCCTTAGCTCCGGCGGCTAATTGGCGACCACAATCAAGAGCGAATATGTATCAGGAGAAGAAGAGGACGGTTCATATATTAACAAAACAAGAGATGAAGGGAACAAAAAAAAAAGAGGTAAGCAACATAGTAGAACCAGCTGTCTGGATGTCAGTGGTGGAAAAATAGTGATGGTGAGAAGGAATGAAACCAAAGTTGATCAATTTATACGTTTGAGGATTTGAGCAGAGCTTGGACTTTACAAACATTTACAAGTCTTTTAGAATTGACCTGGTTTAGTGTTTTGTCTCTGACATTGTGGATTCATTGGGATGTGGTGTAAAAGTTTTGGAAACTGATTATAAAGATAAACTACGGTTACGAACTGTTGATTGTAAACAGAAAATTGGAATAAGTTGCAATCTGGGTGCAGGTTGTTGGTGAAGCAGCGCAACATCCTGCTGTTGGAGTTGGTCTGCAGGCTGAGAGACTTGACACACACTGATGCCACATGGACCAAACTGAATGTAGGAAACATGGGCCATGGTCCTGTCATAGGACAGGAGGACCCAGGACTCAGTCAGTCATCTAAATTTTTTTTTTTACGTTAGTCTTTAAAAATCCATGCAGCCGACATTAGGATTGTGCACATGATTCATTTATAAAACATATTCAGTTTATTTATATAGTGTCAAATCACAACAAAGTTGTCTCAGGGCACTTTACAGGAACATTCACATGCATAGAAAAGCCAATTAGTGAAGTTCTCTATCTAAGGAATCCAGCAGACAAGTTGAATCTTCACTTCGTTGCAGTCTCCCATCCTGAGCAAGCACAAAGGCAACAGTGGAAAGGAAAAACTCCCTTTAAAAGGAAGAAACCTACAGCAGAACCAGGCTCAGGACAAGCGGCCATCTGCTTTGACTGTCTGGTTTGAGAGGAACAGAAAGGAGAAACAGACGAACACAGAATGGTCGGTCCATGTGTAGGTGCAGGTGTAACTGAAAGAAATACAAAACAGGTTGAGCAGAGTAAGTAAAGACAGTAGCAGAGTAATAAAGTGTGGTCAGTTTGCACTCCAGTAGTTTAAGTCTATAGCAGCATAACAAGCCAATCCTAACTATAGAATTCATCAAAAAGGAAAGTCTTATTCCCAGTCTTCAAACTGGACAATGTGTCAGCCTCATGGACAGAAACTGGAAGTTGGTTCCACAAGAGAGGAGCCTGAGAACTGAAAGATATTCCTCCCATTCTGCTTTTGGAAACTAGGAACTGCAAGTAACCCTCCCCTAACCCTAACCCTACTATAATATGGAGCTAGGTTGTTGAGAGCTTTGTAAGTTAGAAGTAAGATTTTGAATTCAATTCTGGATTTGACAGGGAGTCAGTGGAGAGAAGCTAAAACTGGAGATATATGATCTCTCCCACTAACTCCAGTTAAGACTCTGGCAGCAGCATTTTGGATCAACTGGAGACTTTTTAAAGAAGTATTTGGGCACCCAGATAACAAACCATTGCAATAGTCCAGTCTAGACGTGACAAATGCATGAACAAGTTTTTCTACATCATTTTTAGATGATGTTTCTAATTTTAGTGATATTACGCAGGTGGAAGAAGGTGGTTCTAGTAACGTTTTTAATGTGGGGGATAAAAGACATGCCCAGATCAAAAATAACATTAGAGCTGGAGGCCAGATTAATGCCACCCAAGGAGGACGAAAGACTGAAATTCATACCTGAGGTGTTCAGGTCCAAAAACTACAGTATTTTAGTAACTTTGATTTAAGGTTAATCAAATAGTTGCATGAAATGATGAAAACTAAAACCTCAATCTTGTCTGTGTTCAAAAGCAAAACATTTAGGGTCATCTACGTTTTTACGTCTTTAAGACATGCTTGCAGTCTAAGTAGCTGATTGGATTAATTGGGTTTACTGGACAAATGTACCGTACTTGCTGCCGTACACGTCGCATCAGTCCAAAAATCTCTTAATAAAGTGGAAAAAAATACATAATGCATTTCTTCGCCATATAAGTTGCATCCATTGTGCGTCACGGCTGACCACCTGGAAATGTGGGCCGGTGCTCTGCCAAAAATCGATTGTCTGCCAAATGGCAGTTGCGTGAGCGTGCACAAGAGAACTTGAACAAGGATTTAACAAGATTAACACTTAATAACAATTATTTGTTTGCTCGAAATTATAGCAAAGGTGTGCCTCGGTTGAAGTTGTCCTTAATAAATGCACTTTAATGGTCAAATCAGCTGTATTTCTCCTGTAAGCAAACCAGGTTAGTTTCAGACTAAAACCAAAAGAGAAGCTTTACTTTGTGTCCCATTGTTGATTTTACTTTTAGGGAAATGAAGGAAGAACAGGGATTATAAAAAAAAATGATGCTGAAGTCTTGTTCTCATGCATCAAGCAAGTCGGGCATAAAATAGTTTGCTTGGATGGTTGATCATGAACTGAACGCAGCGAGTAAGTTTACCAGAGTTTAATAGATTCTCAGACTGGTCCATTTTAAAAATCTGCTTCCCAACTGTAGTTACAGCTATAATTTATGGTAATAACATCCCCGAACTGATGGCAGGAGAAAAGCAGATGAGAAACCGATGTGTTTACATGTTCAATGTGTTTATGGCAAATTGGAGTTTGAATGATGTTGATGGGGGCGTTATATTTCCTCAGGTTGATTGGAAAAGGTGAATTTAAATGGGATTTTTCAGTTACAGTGAGTTTTAGTTGTCATTAAATTTTAAAGCTCACATATCCTGTTTGTTGTGCTGCCCTGGTTATTATTGCTGATCTGTATATTGGATCATGAAGATTTAACTTTTGATTACCTTGCTTGGATTATTTGCGGAAGTTGTTTTGAAAGTACCCTGATGCATGCTCAATAATCCAGGTAGAAAAATCTAAAAAAGCTAAGTCTGGTCCTCTGGACATTCAAAAAATAAAACAAAACAAAGCAAAAAAAAAAATGTAGAAACGTTTCGTCTTTCGTCCGAAAGACTTCCTCAGTCTGAGGTGCTGGGTTCAGCTCAGTCTTATAAATAGCACCCTCTCACAGTGTTACACAACCAGTTGGCTGATGACAGCCTGAAACCAGCTGCTCACATGATCAAGGAGGACCATCAGCCTAACAATGGATCGTTAGCACCCTGATGGTTGTTTGCTATTCACAGAGGGCTGAGTGATACCAGCAATCACAGCATTGTAGGAGGGGGACAGTTGAACTCGGAGGCCTCCACCCCTGTTTAATGATGGGCGGTTTCTTTTCACAAAGATGGCCTCCTTTACTCCTCTCTCAAACCATCGTTCCTCTCTATCAAGGATGTGAACATCTTCATCCCTGAAAGAGTGACCGCTGGAAGTGTTTTTCTTCACGTAACAAAGTTTGTCCTGACACTGTAGATCGTGAGTAAAAAAAACAACAACTAGGAATTCACACATGGGCGATTGTATTGAACAAAATGACACCAAACATTGCAGGTTTTATAAATAACATGTCAATTTTTAGGATGATATATGAATTCAGTGTTTCCCCTAGCATTATCCAAGAAGAGTG
>JBBPBX010040847.1:8329-29163 GCA_038048925.1 Garcialebias charrua
TATATGCTGTGTTATTATTTAATGTGAAGCATTACTGTGTCACTTCTGCAAATGAAGGTGTCTAATAAGTGTCAGAGTTGAATGATGTGTCAAACTGACTTGTTCAGTTTTGTGTTAAAATGAGAAACAGCTAAAATCTCTAAACGAGCGTCTGTATGTCTGCACTTTCAGACACTTTTCCTAAAACAGTCCTCTCTGTTTTCTACACAGACTTTCTGTTGACCTCGAAGTCTTCGCTTCACGTTTTCACACTCCTCTCTTGGCCCACGGACCAATGAGGAAACTGTGTTTCTAATCTCAACACTTTAGAAAAAGCGTTTTGTTTCCGGAACGCTTCAGAGTTGGAAAAGACAGCGAGACCTGAAAGCTCTCTGTCTTGTTAGCTGATTAGGTTCAGTCACGAGTCAAAGACTGACTTATCAGCGGGAACTTATGGATGACTCCATTAAGTTCACAGAGCAAAAGCTCCCTAGAACTTTCTTGAGGAACGCTTTATTTTGAAAACTGACCAGGACGTGCCACTGTCTTTGACGGAGAAAGCAGGCGTCACGACACGTAGAATCCATGAACACACCGAGGTACAACCGGACTTCACGGGCCCAGAACCTGTGAAGCTCAGACTGCTTCTGCAACTCTACCAACCGAGACAAACGTCTAACAGGTACAGAGTTGCTGATGTTTACTGGACGTGCTGTGGTGTCGAGCTGGTTTTCGTATGGAGAAATGTCAATTTCTGGTTTAAACTCAAAATAGATAACTTCCTCTTAAATCTCCCCAACCTCTCCCTATTCCTCTTAAACCTCTCCTTTATTTCATTCTAAGCTGGTAACTACATTTTTAAGCTAAAGAACCTTCAGATTAAGTATTATTGTCATCCTGTACTGATGTATGTTGCAGTGACGTGCGGTGAGGTTCATGGCTGGTGAGGCACACTGACTTCATCACAGTCAGATCTTAAAAACTGTACATGAACCCTACAGAGTAGTTTATTCGCCATTTGATTGGAAGCAGTTAACGGGTTGTGTTTAAAATTTCATATCAGCAATCTTTACACATAAACAAACAATGATGAGTCCAGCTAACAACAAACAACAACACAAACCCACACCACACTGAACATAAGAGGATCTGCGGTGGAAGTCATCTCCAGCTACAACTACTTGGGTGTACACAATGAATGACTACATCAGCTGGAGCAACAACACCACCAGCCTGATCAACAAAGCTCATCAGAGACTCTACTTCCTCAGACGGCTGAGACGAGCTGGTCTGAGAAGCTCAGTCCTCACCTCCTTCTACAGGTGTGCAGTGGAGAGCATCCTGTGCTCCAGCATCAACATGTGGCATGGAGGCTGCACAGAAGATGTTGGAGTCAGTCTCCCCACTATCACAGACATCTACACCTCCAGATGCAGGAAGAGGGCCACCTGCATCATGAAAGACCCCACTCACCCAGCACACACTTTTTGCCCCACTCCCCTCAGGACAGAGGTTGAGGAGCATCAAGTGTAGAACCACTAGACTGAGGAACAGCTTCTACCCTGAGGCTGTTAGACTCATGAATATCTAACCAGAATAATCACTGTCAAATATCACATAATGTTGCTGCTGATCTGTTTCATGTTGCTGTGTTCATTCGTGCCCATCTGCTCATACAGACTCATGTTCGTGCTGCTGTTTGGAGTGTTTTTTCTATGATATTAGTGCTTAGTGTTTTGTTAGTTGATGTTTTTCTTAGTTCATATCTTAGATGTTATTACTGTTCTTCTTTTACATTTTATTGTTGGACATAACTGGGACCCTGTGTATTATCTCGTTTCATCATATGTACCACATGTTGTGCCAATGACAATAAAGATTCTCTGACCTCTGACCTAATACAAACTGTAGCACACAAAAAAGCACATTTAATTTGGAGAAAAATAAAATTTTAGTCTTACTTTTACTTATAAATGAAGTCCATGCGCCACTCCTTCTGAACAAAGGCGTCAATGACTTTTTGTATAAGTCTTCCTTCTTGGCTTTCAGTTTTAAAAGTCTCTCTGCCTCGATAATCCAATTTAGAAAATTGTTTTAGTTTACAAATGTACTCCTCCATTGCAAAATTATAGCTAATAATCACTATCACTCATCCAATCTGTCACACTTCCTGCACCGGCGCATGGAGCAGGTGCAGCCAAGCAGAAACCCAGAGTGGGCTAGCCCCTCCTCCTTCTGCTCTCATACAGGAGCCGCGAGGCTAGCCTCGGACGGCACTTTTTCACAGCCGTTTATGATCGCTCAGCAAAAAAAAAAAACACTTACTACAGTTTTTGACAAAAACACTATACTTATTCACCAGCTAAACTATAGAAATTTAGTTTATATAGTAAAGTATTTGGACATTTTAATAGCGACATAAAATGTGCAGGAACTGCATGGTGTACTTGAGTGATTGCGCAATCGGCTGTTGAAGCGCAGCAGCAGGTGCCTCACAAACGTCTCTTCTCAGTATTTAAAGAAAAATAAGAAAAATTGGTGATTTTGAATAAAAAATAACTTAAAACTGGTTTTCTTAATGGCTTTATGATTTATTTGTCCATCATAAATGATCACATAAATATTGGGTAAACCTGAAAAAGAAAAGAATCTGTGAAATACTATTCAATCTGAATAAGTAAGTAATTAAGGTAAAGGGTGCCAGTTTAATACTGACCCCCTAAATATCTTACACCCTTCTAACACCTTATTTGATCAATTGAAATTGTTGAAGTTCCAGGACTTGGTGGATTATAGTATTTTATTAGTTATGTATAGAGCTCATAAAAATCAACTGCCTGTAAATATTCAAATGCATTTTGTTAAACGGCAAAGCTGTTATAATCTTAAAGGAGACCACATATTGGTTTCATAAATTTTTATGGTATGTCTGTGGGCTATCCAGACCATGTTCATTCAATTTAATGCACAAAATTATTCTTAGATAATAAAATATCCCCTTTTTAGTTCTGCCTTTTCTCATTTCCGTTCTGAACAGGCTGTTTATGATAATGAGCTCTGAAGGCCACGCCCTTCAAAAATCTGTTTACATTAACTCCGCCCTCTCTAACAGCCAGTATCTCTAATCTGTTGTTGTTTTAAAATTAGCTCTTTTTTATTACTCATTTGACTTACTGTTAGTGCTAGCTTAAGATAACTTACCGAAAGCTGTCTGCGCGCGCCGCCATTTGCTGCTTCTTTTAGCATTAGCCCACCCGAATCCGAGGCTAATGATAGCTCTTCCTCCTCCGCCCGCTGATGCCGGGTTTCCACCAAACGGTTTTCGCGCCTCCGAAGCAGCCACTTTACATTGAAAGTCTATGTGGCCGAGCATCTTGGCGCGGCGCAGCGTGACGCGGCGCGTCTTCAGCATTTCAAGCAGCACAGCAGCGCCCGGCAGTCCCTTTCCACGCAC
This sequence comes from Garcialebias charrua, assembly GCA_038048925.1. Classification (NCBI taxonomy): domain Eukaryota; kingdom Metazoa; phylum Chordata; class Actinopteri; order Cyprinodontiformes; family Rivulidae; genus Garcialebias; species Garcialebias charrua. Next base: position 11,763 of record JBBPBX010040847.1, read on the forward strand.
ACAACCGAGCAGCCGAGCAGCAGAAGCAAGAATATTCTTGCTTCTGCTGCTCGCTGCGTCGCAGCAACCAATCGGGAGAGACTCTGCTATGTGATGACGCAACGACGACGGGACTTTCTGTGGACGAAAACAGCCTCCAGTAGAAAACCTGGCATTTTTAAAGTTGCTGCTGTCCACTCGAGCGTACATCACCCCAAACATAAAAAAAAGGTTTTAATCTCAACAAAGACTTTTGGAGCTGCAGTTCGGCTCGTAGAAAACCCACTCAAGTGTTAACGAGGCTCACGTGAAGCTGATTTTATCTGCTCGGTGCACAGAAAAACAACACATATCTGACCGGGAAGGGAGCCAGACGCTCCTCCCACTGCGCGTCTGCAGACACTTTCGGTGGAAACAGACATCTGTTGACAAGCAGCAAACACGGTGCGTTGGGAGCTTTTTGATGCGTTTAGTGGGGATGTAGCATTAGCTCCGCTCGTTGCATGCGGCGCTTTGGGAGCGACCGCTGCTCCAGTCCAGACACATATACAAAGTTCACCGATTGTTTCCAATTAATTTATCCGTATGAGGAAACCTCTGACCGGACCCACGGTCCTCAAAAGCCAGCAGTTTCCAGCAGCTCACGCCCGCAGATGGTCCCTTCGCCGGCGGTCTGCTCGTTTTATTTCTGCCGGCTGCGCGTTGGGAGCGATCGCTAATACGCTAAAAAATTTAAATAAAACGTAAAAATAACAATAATACTTTATTTATAAAGCCATTTAAAACAACCACAGCTGCAACAAAGTGCTGTACACATGGAATTAAGAACATTTAAACAAAAGATGAGATGAAATCAGGAAAAACAACCGTCACGTCTTTTATACTGAAGTGGGTTGAGCCGCACCAGGGGTTGCTAGGTGAGGGGCTGGACTCAGGTTTGGGGTGGGTTGTCCTGGCGCTTGTGACGTCACAAGCGCCAGGATTTGAAAACGAGACATTTATATCCCAGAAAAATAAATCTACTTAGAGTAAATATACCACTGGGTGCATTTCTTTGGCCCTAGGACTGTTTTTTTTAAGAAGTAAGAGATACAAGATACAAGATACAAGAAGGTTTATTAACATTGCATCAATTTTCACCAATACAACGTAAGTATGTAGTTACAGTCATCCAGGAGAGAGAATGAGTGCAAAAAGCTGCAGCTCAACAAAGCACATGACATGTTTATCAACACATGATATGTTTATCAACACATGATATACTTATAGCGCGGCCGCTCCCATCTGTCCCCAGATGAAGGTCAAAAGCAGGAAAACAGGCAAAGACACGGGGTTTTACAGCATTGATATTAAAAAAGATGAATCACATTTTGTCTTCAAGACACCGCGTGATCCAGTAAAAACCATATCAAAAAGCACATTTAGTTACAATAACAAATGGAGAGACGGCAGGCAAGGAGATAGAGTCTGTGAGAAATTTCAGACAAACACAGAGTTCAGCAGATGTGCAGCTGGGCGTTATCTGAGGCTTCACAGAAATCTCTGGGGGGGGGGGGGGCAGCAGGTCTCTTCAGTTCCACACTCCCAGGAGAATGGCTTCCGACTGCCTTCTTTTCAAGGACATGTACAGAAGCCAGATAATATTCTTGTTTGTTATCCAATAGACCACAGTGTTCTTTTCCACTGCCGTCATCAAGTCTGCGGTGCTGTTTCATGGCCGAAAAAAATCCAAATATGTGGTTCCGCTCCACTCCGCTCTATGAACCCCCATCTGTCCCTTGATTGATCCGGGGTGGCTGTAAACAAGTCCCAAAACGCACAGCAGGTCCGCGGTGCTCAACCACCGCTCCAAGCGAGCGATTGAGCTCATACAACAGCTGGGATGAGGAGCTCACGGCCCGGTTCAGAGAATTTTGCTGATCAGGTAGTGCCGACAGCGCGCTGATAGCTGCCGAAGCCTCCCTCAGTTTCCAGTAACAAACAACTCCGCTTACGCCAAAAAACAGAGCAGTTGCTACCAATAATCCAATAATCCACAAATCCTCCACGTCTTCGACACTTAAGACGGTCAGACACATGGGCTGCCACTGACCCCACGAGTCCAGCACGTATCCAGCCGCGTGTGTGTCGGAGGGACAGACAGCTTCTCCTGGCACGGTCCGCTTCGTGGAAAAAATCTTATCCATTGAAGAAACAGCCCAATTTATTAATTCCATATTGGTTCGAGTGAGCGCTGAAGGGTCGCAGACGAGACGAAAAGCAAGCAGGGAGTAGGAAAAACTTAGGGAGGGAAGAGCAGAAAGATATGCGACCTGCCTTGCCGAGTGCTGGAAGAAGATACCCAGTAAATACCCAAAGTAGAGTAAAAAAACATTAAAAAGTGAATTTTGCATCGGTGGTCCCCTTTAAGGGAATAGAAATATTTATTAAACCACAATATAGAACCAGTTTAAAGGGTTGGTCAACCTCAATTCAAGGAATTGGCTTATGGAATGTCTTGGAGACTGAAGTAAAAAATGCAGCAACAATGATTACATTTAAGAAAATGATAAAAAATGGAATATTGCAAAGATATAAATGAAATACTGTTGTGTATGTTGCTTTGTAGTTCGATATTTTTTGGTGAATTATTTCTTGTTTTTTTTTATTAATTAAAGTTGATTGTTGTTTGATTTGATGGATTGTAAGAGGGGGCAGTTAAAATAAGATTTTTTTCTTCTTACTGCCACCCTTCATTTTATTTATGTGTTGTATATTTATTTGTTGTATAATGTTGTATTGTTTTGTTTTTATTATAAAATGAATGAATAAACTAAAATAAAATAAACATGCACAGAACTTTGTTTACAAACGATTAGCTAACTAAAATCACATACCAGTGCTGTATTTTCTGTACAACTTTACTGTTCGTTAGTCCGCTCGTAAGTCCGGAACCTCGTATGTCGATGACGACGTAAGTTGGGGACCACCTGTATTTATCATTTATGAAACTGAAATTTTAATTCTTAAAAAAAAAATTACCCTGTAATTTGTTGTAAGTTGTCTTACATCTGCATCCTGTTTCATTGATCTGATTGGTGGAACCTGCTGTAAATAACAAAGTACAGATTCTTCTTTCAGTCACAGGGCGGCCATGTTTCCTGAGAAGAATCTTTGGGACCATCACATTAAAATGCCTGTTGTTCAGGTTGTTATGTTTGTCAGATAAATGTTATTCAGACAATGTGTGCATATGGTTCGAGTTTTAATTTTGGTAAGACTCACAGTTTCTATGCTGTGTCACTTTCTCCTTATTGAGAAGTTTAAAAGAGTTGCTTTACTGTAATACAGTAATACCCAGTGATGGGACACCTGCACAAGTCCTAAGATGTATTTTTAGGCTGAAAGTTTCACCTCAGAAGGTTTTTTTAATTGACAGGTTATACACCGTGCCCATATGTGTGCATGTGAGTGTGTTATGCTCAGGTAGGTTTTGTACAGGCAGAAAACATCTGACAGGCAGATGTGTTTATATTGAAGCATCATATAAAACTTCAGCCTTTTGCAGGAAATATCTGCAGACAACAAGCTTCAGAGTGTTTTTATTTTTTATTTTTCACTTTATAATTTGGAATTAAAGAATTAATGATGTGAGTAAGTTTTTTTTCTTTTTACGTGCAACCTGGCAACCCTAAATTATTCTTTCGTGTGTTGATGAATTAATTTGTTACAGATGATGAATCTTGTCACAGATGTTGTCAGCAGTCTCTGCTAACACAGATGTGCAGCTTGTTGTCAAACCACGTCTGTTTTCCTGCTTTGCATTGTCTCCGGTTTTCTGTGCTGTCATTTTGTGTCAGAGCAACTTGCCCTGACAGGGAGAAGGATGTTGCTCAAACTTCTGCCTGCGCAGCAAGAAATCAGCCTTTCAATTACCAGAGCTAAAAATAAAAAATAAAAACACCCCCCAAAAAAACAAAAATGAGTAGGAGAAAGAAAGCGACTGACTTTGGTGAAAAAAAAACCCCCATTATTTTCAACCTGAATTCTGAAAAATATTTGGATATTGGGTCAAATGTAAATCAAATTAGGATGCAACAATTTGCAAATTTCATAAATTAACATATCCTAAACTATCCTAAACTAACAAATTGTACTTTTTTGTTTAGTGGTAATTTAAATATTATTAGTAGTAACACATGTCAAAAATCAGAATAGAAGCAAAAGGCTGTAAAAGTAAGAAATAAAGTATAGAAACAGCCCATTAACAAATTCTGTTAATTAGCAACAGGTCAGTAAGAAGACTGGGAAATAGAGAGAGGCTAAATCTCTCAGAAGTAAAGATGGGCAGAGGTTCACCAGTCTGCGCAAAACGATGTCTAAAAATAGTGGAACACTTTCAGAACGTTCTTCAACAAAACAAAAAAAAATTGAAATTGAATACCCCATCACCTACTGTTATCATCAAAATATTTCAAGAATCTGGGAAACATCTCTGAGCTCAAGGATAAGACTGGAAGTCTTGTACATTTGTGTTTTTTGTTGTTTGTTTTCTTGAGCACTGCATAAAAAACAGGTTGGATTCTGTTCGGCCCATCACTGCATATGCTCAGGAACACGTCCACATATCATTGTCTGTAAACACAGTCACAAGTACTGCCTGCCTGCAGTCCAGACCTCCCACCAGTTGAAAACATTGGATGCATCTTAAAATTAAAATATGGCAAAAACCCAGTCAGAAAAGGGTGGATTTTTCTCTTTGGGTCGAGCGTGATTTTCCACCTCAAGTGGAGGAGTTCAAGTATCTCAGGTATGTAGTTCAAACCCAAGTGTTCATGGGTAATGGAGTCTTCTAAACCCTACGTCACTCACGTGTGACGTGCCGCACGAGCGATGCGTTCACGGACCCCGAGGTCGGTGGAACTTTAGCGTGGAACGGACTTTTCAACGTTCTAAAACACTTATAAATATCGCAAAACACTGCGGTTAAGCCAGTCTTCGACGATATTACGTGCATAGAAACGAACAACACAGATAAACTGTCAGAAATGTGTGCAAAAATGAATATCTGACAACCAGCAGTCTACAGAACCAACTTTTTTGAACACGACACACAATGGACCAATCACAGCGCTTTTGCAGCTCAGCTTCGGAAATGCTAACGTTAGCTCTACCCAAAGTTCTGGACACTCTTTCACAAAATAAACGTAGAATACACCACAGAAAATACTGCTAACGAGCCCAACACATTCAGGCTAGCCCCCACGCCTTCCAGAGAAGGCAGCACGCTAACTGTTGACAACAACGGACTTTACGTCACTCGGAACCGGAGGTCGGAACCCGTCCGGTCCAAAACTGAGTGGGCTCACCCGAACCTCAGCCAACACACGTTGTAACAGATATAGGTACAAAGGAGCAGCAAATGTGTGAAACAGACCTTCAACAGCAATCCGCAGATGTAATAAAATGAAGCAGAGTCGTGACACGGCGGTCACAAAATGACAAATGCACGCTTTAGTTTGCGACACGGTATGAAACATCTCACAAACACAGACAAACAAACATCACCCGCAGCTTCAAAACATACGTTCAAAAGGGAAAGAAAGATTATTCTAACGTGAAATGAGCCAGACAATGCAGCGATTAGCAATCTCTGTGACACACACCAGCCAGAACCATCTATAAGTCCAACACAGGATAAAAACTATGCCAACAATACCGTGACAATAGACTACAAAAACAACTCAATAACCGTTTCAGGGACACGGACGAGCCACCATTATGTAATAATCTTTGGGCGGTAAGGTATTTAAACACTTACGGGGCCACCATTATTGTAATAATATAGGACTTATTGGTCAGTTTACTGACTTACCTATATTTTAGAGAAGTTGGAGCAGACTTGATCTGACCCAAATTCATTCGCGAGTTCACCCTTTTTCCGGTATTGAATTGCTTTGACTGTGACTAGACAAAATGTAATTTCACGAGAGACTTCAATTTATGTTGGTCCACCAGAAAATAGACCTTTTATTGAAATTATCATAAAAGTACATTAAACATTTGTATCGATATTAGCTCTGATCTACTAAACTAAGTTGACAAGAATTCAAATTAAAATCAAACAGACAGTTAGGAACTTTTCTGTTGGCACATTTACTTGACAGATTAATGGCTTATGAAAAAGAAGAAATAGGAGGAAGATTAAAGATTGAAAGCTAAGTTAACAGGAGTTGATTATTTTGAACCAGACTGGGTGACACCTTTTTCCTCACACGAGCAGCTGCTGGGCTCCCGCACGCTCAAACACACCACGACTCGTTACCTGTTGACGGTTTGTCTCTTGGAGATAAGAGTGGAGAAGTATCTGGACACACACGTGGATGGGTTTGTCCAACGGCCGTCCAGTTGAAACTTCAGCGTGTGTGGCTGATTCACGATACGAGGAAACTCGCCTCCCTCGGCAGGAAACAAAGGTCAAGCGCACTGACTGATTTTCAAAATAAAACTTCAGAAAACAAATTCTTTCAGAAATGAGTGTTTTGAGACACAGTAGGCTTTACTGTGACTCCAGCTGAGACGTGGGTCTAATTGGCATATGACCAGAACGTTTCCAGCTTTTTCCAGAGGAGAAACCAGTTCTTAGGAAGTTCTTCCCTCCGACACTAAAGTCCAAAACGGAAGTGGATCTTTATATGGGAGGCGGGGTCTCCCCACCTCCTCAATAACTATTGGCTGGTTTAACAAAACAACGGATGGATTTTTCATCCCATAGGCAGAAGGTCTCTGAAGGACAACAGGAAAACTGTTTACAGAATCGGCCAGATGGCCGCTTGTGAGCACAGAGAATATTATGGCTAACTTCACAGACAAAACAGAGAAGGAAATAACAGTTTTACCCTGACTCTGTGCTTTAGATTCAAAGACTGCTTGTTCTGCAGAAATAAACCAGCAGAAGGGTCAAACTCATGCAAGTAACAGATCATCATTAAAATGACAAAAAATATACTGTTGATCAATTCTCAATTAACACACATTAAAAAGAAAGTTCAATCTGATTAATTGGTGTCCATTAATTCAAAATAATTTTAACAAAAATGGTGTCCACTTGTCTCCTTGAGAGCTTCAAGAAGGTGTAACACTGAGAGTTTCAGAGAGATGTGGAGAGGCCCACATCCCATACGGACATGAGGGTGCTATATCCCTACAGTGGCGAGACTACGACTCTTGATTGGTCTGGGAACACTTTGGAATCCTCCCAGAAGAGCTGGAAGAGGTGGCTGTGGAAAGAGATGTCCTCCTTGTTCAAGCTGCTGCCCCATGACCCGACTTTGGAACAAGCAAAAGGATGGATGGATGGATGGATGGATGGATTTATGGATGGATGGATGGATAACAAAGACCCAAGGCTGTTGAATAGCTGCAATCCTTCATAATAATAATAATAATAATAATGTCTATTCCTGTCATCTGCGTATGTTCCCATACACAGACGAAATTCGTCTCTGCATTTAACCCAACCACCTACCAGGTGGTGCAGTGAGCAGCCCGAAAGCGCTCGGGGAGCTGGAGAAATAGGTGTGCACTCATAGACACCCCAAGCTGGGTAGTGGCCGGGGCGCGAACCCGCGACCTTCGGATCCGTAGTCAAAAGCCCTGCCACTAGACCATCTTGGCTCCTTCAAACTAAAGTGGGGCAACACTCTCCTCCAAACCCCCCAGCAGCTGATCTCCTCATTCCTGGATGTTTACTGGCTGTTCTTAAAAGAAGAGGGGATGCTTCTCACTGGGAAACATGGTTGCATCTTTTTTGAGATGCGTTGCTGCTTTCAAGTTTAAAATGACCTTGTGAAAGAAAATGTTACAATTTCTCATTTCAAATGTTTGATGTATGATCCATTCTGAACAGTATAACATTTAATTAGTCTTTCAGATTATTCCCCTTGTTTTAAATTAAACCTGAACAAATGGATCTTGTGGTTATTTTACCAGATGAAACAAAGTCCAGGCATCCGAGTCATTGTTCCGTACACCGTTGATCTGTTTGCATCCGTCATCACGATGAACTGTATTATCTGTTGGGTGCTGCTCCTGGTTTGAGGCTCTGACTCTCAGGGCTCTTCTTGCTGCTCCGTTTGGTGCTACCTCTCATCTCTGCTGAGTGTCACACTCATCATGTCACCACCCACTGTCACGGGCAACCTCATCGCCAGCCGACTGAAGGAGCAGCAGCACATCAAAGCTTGTTCTGAGACCTCTGATGCTTTACCTCAAGCACTGTTTTAGATTTATTCTACGTTTTGGCACCTGTCTGTCTGCTGAGTCATGCTGTTTTATACACACTAAACGATTTATCGTTAAATTTACAGTAACTTACTGGCAATTTTTATCCAGTAACTTACTGTATTTTATATACAGTAAAACTACTGTAAATAAATACAGTAGTTACTGTATTTTATTTTACGGTAAAACTACTGTAAGATTAAATACAGTAGTTACTGTATTTTATTTTACGGTAAAACTACTGTAAAACTAAATACAGTAATTACTGTATTTTCTTTTACGGTAAAACTACTGTAAGATTAAATACAGTAGTTACTGTATTTTATATTACGGTAAAACTACTGCAAAACTAAATACAGTACTTACTGTATTTAATTTTACGGTAAAAATAATGTAAACTAGTTACAGTATTTACCATTGTTTAGTATAAAAGTACTGTAAAACCAATTACAGTAATTAACGTTTTGTTTTTTGTTTTTCATTTTTAAAGTGAAACTGCTGTAAAACTATAACTTCAGTACTGTAATATTGTTTTCAATATGTGTAAACGTTGCACTGTACTATCTTTTGGTATAAAAACAACATTTTACTTCAATACATGTATAATTGTTTTTAGAAGTTTTTTCTTAGTGAATGCAATGTTAATATGAAGCAGATGTTAAAAAATTAGAATAACAAGTGAGAATTTTCTTGCACAACCAAACATTTAATTAACAAACAATTTTAGAAGTAAAACACAAAAACATGCATATAAAATTAACAGCAAATACAACCATTTTAAGCATTTCAGTAATCTATTAACCCATTAATTCACAACATAAACAATTGAGGGAGTATCCTGGAGCATCTCAATTGTCAATGTAGAAAAACAAAAACATTTTTTAGTAACCATTTCTACTTTATTGAAATGTTTTGTGTCTCCTCCAAGACAAATCTTCAGTCTCAGGAATTGCAGGTATGCTCAACCTTATAAGCTCGTCCTCCACATGGTGGACAAACAGGTTCAAAAAAAGTGTCTGTTCACATGCAAAAGAGGACCATCAGCCAAATGATCTATTGTTAGTGCCCTAATTATCGACTAATATTCACAAAGGGCTAAGTCATACTCACAATAACAGCATTGTAAAATGTGGACAATTATTTTGGGACAGACTTTTTTTTTTCATCATCGTCATCATCGTCATCATCATCATCATCATCATCATCATCATCATCATCATCATCATCATCATCATCATCATATCAATAATAATAATGTCAATAATAATAATATCAATAATAATAATAATTCAGATTTTGCAGTTCAACAAAAGTCTGTAATCAATTGAAATCAAGTGTGCTGATGCAGGGAAAAGATGCAGACAGTGTGCCTTTGCGGACGAGAGTTGAAAAACACTGATGTAGCTCTTCTGTGTTGGGCCATTCCTTTGAAAAGTGGTTGCTTTGTTTCCCCGATGTATAACCAGGCCAGGACTCTGCAGTTTACACTCATCTACAGGGCAGAGGTCACTCTTCAGGTATGAAGATGTTCTCATCCTTGATAGAGAGGAATATTGGCTTCAGAGAGGAGTAAGGAAGCCATTTTTGTGAAGAGAAACCACCTGTCAGTAAACTAGGGAGGGTTTCGGTGTCCAATTGTCCCCCTCTTACAATACTGTTATTGTGAGTATGACTCAGCCTTCTGTGAATAATAACCGACCATCAGAGCACTAATAATTAGTCATTAGGCTGATGGTCCTCTTTTGCATGTGACCAGTTTTGATTGTTGAACCTGTTTGTCCACCATATGGAAGCAGTGCTTAGATGGCTGAGCATACCTGCAACTAAAAAAGTCTCTTGGAGAACAGTTAAAACAGAAGAACCCATCCAGAGGACCTACTAAACTTTTTTAGATATTGAAGTAGTACCTCAGATACCACAAAAATAAAAACTTAGAATTATAAAAAAATAAAACATATGGCACTCAGCTTTTTAAAAGTAATATCTCAAAAACAACTTATAAAAATACATCAGTTTTAAAAGAGCTCATGACAAGGAGTGACAAAATAAAAACATTATTTAGTATTTTTTAAAAATCTGAAAAGTTGATTCTTATCTTTTTACAATTAAAAGTGACACCTACATCAACAATTTAACAAAGCAATAAATACATAACATCTTAAAACTATGCAACTCTGCAATTACTACTGAATAAACAATAAAAAAACATAGAAAACTGCATTTTTTTACTTTTAGAACAATGTCCTACTGTTTAGTAGAAGTAGAGTTGAAAGATGAGTTTGTCCATGTAGTCTGTTGATGAGAAGTGACTTGGTGAGACCAGTATTGGTGATTCTCCTGGGAAAATAAAGGCATGATTTTTTATATGAATAAAAAGTTAAAGGCACAAACATATGGAAAAACTCACATTGACCAAAATATTTGGACAGGTTTCCAGTCATCAGGGCACTTTAAGTTAACTGATTAAAAAATGCACTTAAACATGAAAAATGTGAGATTATACTAAACAGGTAATTTATTTTTATTTTTTCATTAACTACGAAAAATGTTTTTTAATTTTTAATTTTATTTAAATGCCTGGTGCCTGTAATAACAAAAATAAAATGGTTAAATAATATTTTAATTGTTTTGTTTATATGTAAATAAGACAGTCATTTGATATTCTAATATATCAATAACAGACTTGTGAATCGAATAGAAACAAAATCATATTGTGACAGACTTTGTGATATCAAGAAATATTGTATCGGCATGCAAGCAAATCGATACTGTATCATGATAAAGCTGGTAATTTACACCCCTATGCTCATTCATCCATTTTTACTGCGTGATGTCTCCAGTTTATACCTGACACACTCTGCTCTCAGACAGTCCAAAAACATGCATGTTAGGCTGATTGGTAACTCTAAATTGACCCTGGGTGTGAGTGAGACAGGTCCCTCTTGTAAATTAGTCCCCGTGGCTCAATGAGGCTAGCCTGTATAAATAAAGGTTGAATGAAGACCTCTGGTAAGAGTGATAATTTTGATGTTTTTGAGAAAAATCTCCATCCTGTTTATTCATTATTGTGGACAATTTGATCTACAGGGAATGTTGTCCCTCTGTTACTCAGCATGTCACACACTCACAGATTCAACTGTGTGGAATTATGCATGAATGAAGAAGGGACCTGAACATTTTTGGATTACAAGCAGATGGTTGTGTAACTGTCGTACTGAACGGACACAGTGAGGAATAGACTACATCCCATTAACCCACTAGCGATAGCCTTAAAGGGCGAAGCCTATATGAAATATAATGTTAGTTATGTACTGTAACCCCAGATTCTATGAGTATGGGTGCAGCTCTTTAAGATTCGGGCCTGACTGACTCCCATAGCTGAAGAAAAATCTTATTATCAGGGAGTCAAACCCTGGGCCCATCGCTATTTATATGGACCGGGGTGGGGTCCACACAGCAGGTGGGCAATGACTACAAGTTTTCAGTTTTCAGCTGCACATGCGTGCAAAGGGGTAAAATCACTAGCAATAGCCTTAAAAGAATGCACCTATGCTCATGGAATCTGGGGTTACGACACATCGAGAACGCTACACTTGGCTATCACAGGAGATTCAAATTTCTCAAACATGCATGAATGGGTCAAAGCAACACTCTGGGGATGTTTTTGATGAAGGAATGACAATTATATAAAGATCAAAAATGTTGATTTTGCACAATACAACCCCTACAAGAATTTCTACATTATTACAAAAAGTTGTTATTTACATGACAAACCCAAACACTTACCTTAATGATTTTGCCAATCAGTCTGCATATTCTTTGACAAAGGCAGCAACATGAGGATTCATACCATACCATACCATACCATTTTATTTATAAAGCACTTTAAACAGGAACAAGTCCACCAAAGTGCTGATGGCCACAGCCACAATTCATGGCCACAGACTTCCTCTGAACCAGTTTTCCGGTCTTCTTGCTTACTTGGATCTTGGAGGAACACTTTGAATTTTCAGGATTTATCCTGACGAGAAACCTATGAAAATTAAACAAAAAAAGTTAACTGTTACATTGGTTTTGACTTTTAGTTTTTATTTAGGGTCCCCCATTACTCTCTGCTAAGGCAGAGATTATTCTTCCTGGAGCCCAAGGACTTGAATGAAACAACTTTGACACAGTTAATGAATCATTGATTACTTGTCTATGAATACATTTTCTCACTTAACCTAACAAGATTACAATATGTAGAATTATTATCAGGTGCTTAATTTGCATTAATTCAAAAAGGTTAAGCCTTTAAGTCTTTGTATGTGCAAATTTGACTTTTATTAATGCAATGTTAATTTCTGAAACTATAATAAATCAACTTATGACTTGCATATAAATAAATGTAGAAATAACTTAAAATAATGATTGAGTAGGATTTTATCTGTTGTAAAGCTTTGACGTTGCACAAAAATGACAGCAATATTGTGAATTATATGCCATTTAAAATACATTCGCACGTCTTCAAATTGAGCATTTGAAAGTGAACTGTTAGTAGCAGTCATCTTTTATGAAGAGAATCCCATCGCATAAAGGGGGCATGTGCAGCAAAATTCAATGAAGCACATCAACATTTGAGTGGGCAGCAAGATTTGTGAGCACACAAGTGCACAGATGTGTTCGCTTGTATATTTGACTTTTGAGACTTTCCCACATATATGCTTCATGCAATGGGATTGAACAACCAGAATGTAAACAACTTAGTTCACCAGCTGGTAAAGATGCTAAATGTCCAGTAGCACTCCAAAGCATAATTATTCATTATTATTTAATTGATGAACATTACGGACCTTTGAATGAACTCTAAGGTTGAGGCAGCATCCTCTTGGTACTCGATGTTGAAAACATAAAAAGATGCAAAAAGAACAGCCAAGGCCGAGGTGAAGTCCACCTGAAGAGGACCTGGCTCAATGACTACATTACCCTCCAGGGCCAGCATCCACTTCTTTGTGGTCAGAAGTGATTCTCCTAAAAAAGACATTTAAATATCACACTTTACGGTTTACAAAAAATGTGTAGGTTATGCTTAATATTGCACTAAACATCTGATTTGTACATTAAAAATCTAACAATCTTACCTAGCAGGATTAGTCCTGGTGTGTTGGGGAGGGAGATATGTGTCTCAGCATCTGCCTGGGCAGTGGAAACCTGAACAATAAGAGGATATAGAATATACAAATAGTGGGCATTTAATTAAGATTGATCAGTAATTTAAAAACTAGGGGAAAAAACAATTAGACTGTTGAGGAAAGGTTTAAACAAAACAGTCACTTTGAAAAAAATATCAGATATGTATCCGATTCGGTAACATACTGAAAAGGCATGGGAACGTAGCTATAGGTCACATGGAGGGGAAAAAAATCAGATTTGGGTCGCATTTGCCTGCTGTGTGAACATTCCGGATGTTAGACTTGTGTGTCCATTGGAACCGCTAAGCATTAGCAATGCTAACAAGGAGTTTGTTTGTAATCTGTGTCTTGCTATAGCTTGCAGATTATAACATTTATTCCGCGAAACCATAATGACTTAACAAATTTTAACTCAGGAGAAACAGCAACTAAACTGATGTAGCTGCCTGTCAAAATCACAGCAGTTTTTTTAAAGCTATCATTAGCCCTACGCTAGCCTACTAGAAAAGGAGTTTCATTTAAATATTAAAATTTACCACTTACCAGATAAAGAAGAAGTGTCTCATCTCATCATAGGTGTATAACACAGGAACATCTCCTTCACAAAAAGCAACTGCCTCCCATATGATTCAAATAGAAGTTGAATAGTAAAAAAATAAAAAATAAAGTATAAATTAAGCAGAAAAAAGAATAAAAATAACCAAGAGCACGAAATATTCCTGTCGGCCTCTAGTGTCAAGATGGAGGAACACCGTTTTTTTTTGGCGGTTGGTTCATTACTGTATTTTTTACAGTAGTCACAAAAAATACCCATAATGCATTGCAAATCAACAGTAAGGTACTGTAAATGTTTATACAGTACTTTACTGTTGATAATACAGTAATATTGATGTAAAAACAATCAAATCTACAGTAACTTACTGTAAACTGTATTTACAGTAAGCTACTGTTGCAAATACAGTAAATTTACTGTAAAAACTGTAAATTTACTGTAAAAACAACGAAAATCATTTACAGTGTGGGGTAGTTTTTCATTCAGAAACAGATGGAGGAAGACAGACAGGTCCAACAGTTATCCAACCTGGTATGCTGGTGTTAAACGCAGAGCTGAAAAAAAAAAAAAAAAAAAAAAAAGAACAGCATTCCCACACGCTGTAGGACCTAGAGCTTCACAGCAGCCATCTGCACTGAATCACTTAGACAGTAGGTGATTTGGTGCAGAGGGGAGACTGATGACAATAGCACTCTCAGTTGATCGGTTAGCCCAGAAAGAAAACTAATATGGGTCAAAGAAGAGCGGGAGCAATAAATTAAAAGGTCCTCACTCGCATCTGGTGACAATTTAGAGTTACTAATTAACAGAGCATGCATATTTTAGGTCTGTAGAAGGAAACCATAGTACCTGGAGGAAACCAGCACGTGCACACTGAGAAAATGCAAATTCCAAAGAGGAAGGCCCCAAGCGGGAGGCAAACTGGCAACCTTATTGCTGTGAGGTGACAACTCTAGCCATGATCTCAACAAATAATCTAAGGCCACACATGTTTTGAATCACTTTTTTGAACTGATGTGGGCCCCAACTCTCACAAATCACAAATATTTTTGGAGCAATTCAACCACACAAAAAATGCACGTGTCCACATCACTGAGGATCTCGCCAAGATTCTCAACACCACACACATGGCCAAGAGCTCTGCAGAGGATGCACTCTCTTGGAAGATTAAAGGGTGTGAGATTTCCCCTTGCAATCCTTCTCACCTTGTTGAGAGGATACTGACCAACTGCATTGCTCTTGGCATGGAAATTGCAGTGTGATTGACAGGAAGACCCTGCAAAATATAGTAAAAAAACAACTGAGAGAATTTTTGAAGGAAAGATGGAAGAGCTTTCAGCATTGTGAAAGATCCCTCTCACCCTGCCCATGAGCTGTTAAACATTGGGCTGTTTGGAAGACGATACTATTTGGGCAGCACGGTGGCACAACTGGTAGAGCTGCTGCCTCTCAGCGAGCAGGTCCCCGGTTCAAATCCCGGTCCGGGGGCCTTTCTGGGTGGAGTTTGCCTGTTCTCTCCGTGCATGCGTGGGTTTTCTCCGGGTGCTCCGGTTTCCTCCCACAGTCCAAAAACATGCATGTTAGGCTGATTGGTAACTCTAAATTGACCCTGGGTGTGAGTGAGACAGGTCCCTCTTGTAAATGAGTCCCCATGGCTCAATGAAGCTAGCCTGTATAAATAAAGGGTGAATGAATGAATGAATGAATGAATTTCTTTGTATCACAAACCTCCAGAATATGCAACTGCTTCGCCCCCCAGGTGATAAAGCTGCTGAATCTCCAGTAACATTCTCAACACACCACTAGAAAACATTGTTTTGCTTCATCATTTGACTATTTAAAAAAAAAACTCCTTTATGATCTTATTGGTTTTTATGTGTTAGTCAAAGGACAAGTATTTGTCACAAACAACTCCAATTTTTTTTTACATAACCATACTCTAGGTTAAAATTATGTAATGCAGAGCTCTATATAGTTTGAGCATTTCTGTTGTGTTTGTAGCAGTTTTCCAAGTGTATGTAAGATTTTAAAATATTTGTAAAAAAAAAAGCCTGCTGTGCTTTTGATGTGGAGGTAATGTCTTTCCCTCATTGTCTTTCAGAGCTAGAGCATAACTCATACCTGCGACAACTGTAAAGTCACTGACAAGAAACTAAAGACTTTCCCATTACCCTCATCACCATTTCTTAAATTAGTGGTACAAACTTATTGCTTTGCCTTCCCACTGTTTGACATTGAACAACCTTTTATCGCTTCTTGCAATCAGACAAGTGTACAGTATAAAGGTTTTATCAATTTTTTTTTGGTTTAGTTTAGACAGACACCTAAAATCAGCCTCTTTGACCAGTGAGTCAACTCACTTGTGCTCCATCTCAGCTTGTGCTCCACTAGTAAAGATAAGGCAAAAAGAAAACCAAAGTGTTGTATTAATGCTGCATATCTTTCTGACAGCTAGTCGAACAATACCACACTTTTTTAGAAGCACAAAATATTCACAAGTTCTTGAAAGAAATTGAGTTTTCATTCCTGCATGCTGCCCTTAAGTAGACATTGGCTTTTATTCCACGAGTCCTGAATGTGGGCAATTTAAGGTTGAAATGGAACATTTTGGTGTTAAAACACACATGGTTTAAAACCAGGCTAAATTTGTTCTAAACTCTTGAGTTTTGTAGAATAAATACTATACAGTTTTATTCACCCAAGACATTTGCATTTGGTCAACATTCATAAAATAACATGAACTAAGGTCTTTATGTCCACTCATTTAACTAAGCTGAACTGCCACACTGTACTATTACAGTAAAGGCTGTGTTGGATATGTTTGTGGTATGGTTCAAGTTGCAGCTGGTAATTAAATTAGTGTTTTTTCTACTGGATTCTCCCATTTTGTAACACAATCAAACTATCATTTCCAAACAAAATTACATTTTCATTTTGTATGCATCTGCTTACAAGAGTTATATGAACACATAATAACAGCTTACTATAGAAGTGACATGTGTATGACTGCACTTTCACAAAACCAGGTTTGGCATTAACAGCTGATATTTACTGTGTTTGTCACAAGAATAGAATACCGTACCCAGAGCAATAGGACTGGTGATGAACAACTCAGACACAGTAGTATCAATTTAGTGCTTTTATTTACAATGAGTGATTTTTCAGGACAAAACAGAAACCCTGGGAATCAAGGAGATGGGTCAGGTCCAGAGGTCAGCAAGGGGCTTTTACTCAGAACGTGCAGGTTCTTTACTGGTAGATGGTTGATGAAATGTAGGGTTTCAAAGTCCTGTACAATCATGAGAAGATCCAAAGTATTCAGGAGGGCGTGTGGTTGGAGAGTGAGGTGAGCAACTGAAAGTGCACAGGTAAAGTTTGCAGGGGTTCATGAGGAGAGCCAAATACTTGAGTAGGTCTCAAGAGGTTCACTGGAAAG
>JBBPBX010040848.1:0-12175 GCA_038048925.1 Garcialebias charrua
GTTATACACCGCAACATATTCACTTTTCATTTCTCCATTTTCCATAGTCTCTTTGAATTCCTGTCAGTGTTCACACCTATTTTTAACTCACAACTCTTATTTTTTGTAACCACAAAACTCCTTTTTGACCTTTCAAACCGTCACCTCCCCATTCCAAATTAGCTTTTATTCCAGTTGAATAATTTCATATTTTTCTGGTGCTTTTAGGTGAAAAAAAACAAAAAACTAACACTGAGCTTTCTGCTTTGATCAAAGTTCACATCTTTTTTCAACCATCAGAAAGCAGCTTTAATCAACTTCAACTATCACTTCGCTACGTTTTCCGTTTGACGCTATGACTTCCAAGTTAGGGAACTCGTGCAGAGATAAAGTGTATATGACAAGAAACGCCTGTACAGTATTTGAATGACAATCAAGACTAAGGTGTGAGGAAAAGCTTGAGGATGCTGAGAATATGGACAGCCAAAAGGATTCATGCTTGTTCAAACACTTGGCACAGCTGGACGCATCATCGGGAGACAAGTCCCCTTCAACTCTTCAGCAGTCCCCTTTCCATCGATGAGTCTCACCTAATCAAACACTCTGACGTGGTCACGTGTCTATACTCTCAACCTCTGCGTCAATGGGAAAATCCATTATATGTACTCAGCTCAAGCCTCAAACACTTATTCTAGCATACACACACAATCTTAACGGATACACACACACATTAGGTGTTACTGACGATGCCAACTGAGGTTAACCGTGTGGCCCGACTGCAGGCGCCTATTAATCTCTTGAGTAAATGTCAAAGAGCAGCAGGGTCAGAAGGCACAGATACATTTGAATTACGCGAAGAATTTTTTTCCTGCTTGTAGCTACACATCCGGAGCTTGTTTGATGGAGTTATATCTGTAATGCTGGTAGAAAAGTCTAGGATTATCTCTAAAATTTAAGGGTTGATATGATAGATAATACATATAAGATGGAACAAAAAACACCCACACCTGCAGCTGATTAAACCCTTTAAACAAAATGAAATACCGGTAAGCTTTTGTTAGAGTTAATAATTTCTTTTTTCTTTTAAAGGCATCTTAATGTCTCATTTGTGGCTTTTAAATTAGTGTGAACAAGCTATAATTTAGTCTCTTAATGCACAGAAACCCAAAAGTTTTTACTCAACAAAAGCAACTTTTAACATGAGGCCTTTTTTTTTATTGGATAACTTTTTGTACTTTCTTATTGCTGCTACTTGCTCTTTATCATCATCAAATTAAAAAAGCATATAATTGATACTGTCCATTAGGCCTGTCACAATAACAAATTTTGCAGGGTGATTAATTGTCTCAAATTATCACGATACATGATAATATTGTTTGAAATTTGATAATAATTAGTGATTATTGTCAAATTTAAGAAGAAATGTTGGTAAATTTGGGTTTAGTACCTTTTTTGACCACTGAATGGCAGTATAAGACTGTTTGAGCCAAAGGATGGATAGTGAGGGAGCGAGAAGCGTGTCTCTTTAAGAAAGGTGGGAGGGAGGCCCTTTGACGTGATATGGGCTGTCTCTCTTTCCTTTTTTTTGGTTCTCAAAATGGCACATGCTCGGTGTGGTTTGAGCTCTTTAGCATAGCATTTTTCACACAAATTTTTTAATAAAAAATAAATAAATTTCAGCTTCTTTTTACAGAGAAAAACAACTTTTTACACAAAGGCACGGGTTTCAACTGTGAATTTTGGAGCTTCAAAAAGAACAAGTTTTTTTCCTGTGGTCAGCCTGTTAGCTTAGCTCGTAGCTTAGCTGCTTTTAACAATCCAAAAATGCGATTTAGAATAAATTGATTTATTGTTTATCGCGACAGGCTTACTGTCCATCTGAATATGTTAAAATGTGCCAAAAACAGTCAGACTCCCCCATGTTTAGGAATATCCCATGAGAGAATTACTTGCATCGTTAAGAACTTCGAAGTGCAGATCACTAATGAAATGTTCTACAATCATAAGGTTTTTGTTTTTGAATGTAAAACAAAACTGCATTCTACACACTTTTACCATAATTCAGATGTAGATGTACCGTAATAATACCTGCAGCTCTTCACTAAAGGAGAGGTTGATTTATACATTTTCTGACATGTCTGCCCTTTTTTGTTAAGGCAACAGGGAAGCAGATTCTTTTTTCTCCCTTGTTTTTTTAGATGCATACACCACCAGGAGAAAGTGAATATTTTATGCCGATTGCAGGTAGCAAATATAGAAAATCAGGCACTTTTAGCCCAGAGCCTTGTTGAAAACTGTATAAATATTAGTAGATTTTCCACTAATTGCATGCATAATACCTCATTTAAACATGGGCACCAGTTTTTTTTTATTACATTACCAGCCCCCAACAGTCTCTTTTTTTAAATTTACAGAATGTTTTAAGCTATAATGTAAAATAATACACTCATCAACACATTAAATGTCTGGGGTTCATGTCGTTATAAAATAAGCTTTTAATTCTACTGCATTTAAATTTTAGATTATATTTCAACATCCATAAATGTTAATCGCAATTCCTTCTTTGTTTTTAAAGAATCTTTTCAACTTTCCACTAAATAAGATGTGATAATATTGGTGTTTTTGCATCTTAGCAGCTCAGTGAAGCTGCAACAGAAACAACTAGAGAAATTGCATTTCCTGCAAAAATGCAGTGTGAATGCTTATTGCTGAGGAATTTGCTCAAAAAGAGCTGAAATCTGCTAAAATGCTGAACAGTAGCTGAAATGGAAAAAACAACAATATATATGAAGAAAGCAGAAACAACACATTTTTGCTGACTTAGGCAGAAATTAGCACAAAGTTAGGAAATCAGCTAAAAAAAGCTGAAATTAGCAACAAAAAAAGAGCTGAAACGGTAGAAAGAAGTGTTCCTGTTAAACAAACAGAAGCAGAAAAAGCTGAAATGAGCTAAACTGTGGAAAGTAGCAAAAAAAATGCCACACAATTTATTTTGAATTTATCTGAAAACAGATGAAACGATGTAAAAATGATAAAAAAGGTAGCTGAAAAGGTAGAACAACCTAACATTTGCGAAGAAAGGACACGTTTTCCCAGTTAGGCTGAAAGAAACAGAAATGAGCACAAAAAAGTGGAAATTCTCTGGAAAACAACCTGAAATTGGCCAAAAACAGCAGAAATGTAGCTAAAAGGGCAGAAAGGAGCTTAAATTACCAGATGGATGTCGAGAGAGCACATATTTGCTAAATTAGGCTGAAAAAAGTTGAAAGGAGTGCAAAGATCAAGTTGGCAAAAAAAGAGCTAAATAGTAGCTGAAATAGCAGAAAAAGCTGAAACTTTCAGAAATAATCTGAAAGGAGCATAACAAGCTTAAATTAGCAGAAATAAGTGTCTGTCTGTGTCCGTTTCTCCTTCCTGTCCTCTCAAACCAGCTGGTCAAAGCAGCTGGCCACTTGTTCCGAGCCTGGTTCTGCTGGAGGTTTCTTCCTGTTAAAAGGGAGTTTTTCCTTTCCACTATTGCCTTTGTGCTTGCTCAAGATGGGAGACTGTGACTAAGTGAAGATTCAACATGTCTGCTGCTTCCTTAGATAGAAAACTTTACTAATTGGCTTTTCTATGTACAGGGAGTCTGCGACTTACGGCGCCCTCGACCTACAGCAACCCGGACTTACGTCACGCATCATAATTAATAAAAATAAGATTTTTTTGTTTTTTTTTGTTTAAATGTTCTTTATTTCAGGTGTACAGTAATTAGTTGCAGCTGTGGTTGTTTTAAATGGCTTTATAAATAAAGTATTATTATTAAAATTATTTTTAAAATTATTTTTAAGCCGAATTATGCAGTTTCCGGTAGTTTCCGACCGTTTCCGGCCGCAATGTTTTTAGCTTCTGTTAGCTCATCAGCCGTACCGTGTTGGTTCAGAGGTTGCTTCGCGCCGACACATTACCTCCAGCTGAACGGGGGGTTTGTGGTTGGATGGTTATACGAAGTGAAAAGACGCTGTGGAACGCGTGAAGCATTAGACAGCTTAATGTGACCGGACAACCACCACCCAACATGCTAACGTTAGCTCCACCGGAGACATGACCCGACAGGCCGCGGAGACGCCTGCTGCAGCCGTTAGCTCGCCTGATGTCTGCCTTTTAGCCTCAGATGTTTGATGGACACCGAACTAACATGCAAAAACACGGAGAAAGCTGCACAGCCTTTTTGGAGGGATGACACCGAGCTAACGGAGGGCTAACGTGCACAGCTATGGAGCAGCTAATGCTAACGCGGCGCCTGCTTGACCAGCTCAAAGTAAGAAATTAATTATTTTTTTTATCCAAATGTGTTTTTTGATAATTATGTACTACACTGTGTTAGGATAGGCGAAGTGCTTGGTAACTGTACAGTAATGTACATGTACGTGTAGGCTCGGGTGGTCCCCGACTTACGTCAAAATCGGGTTACGAACGGCCTGTAGGTCCGGAACTCGTTCGTAAGTCGCGGACTCCCTGTATGTGAATGTTCCTGTAAAGTGCTTTGAGACAATGTTGATGTGATTTGGCGCTATATAAATAAACTGAATTGAAAACAACTGTAAAACAGCTGAAATTAGCTGAAGGTAGCTGATTTTTTATATTTTTTATTTGTTCAAGGAAGCTGAAAGAAGCTGAACCAGAACAAACCGTGAAAGGAGCAGTAAAAGGTTGTAAACACATCTAAAGAGTTAAAGGATGTAAAATGAGATCAATTCTGCCATTATGAGGGAAAAAAATGGCAGAAAAGGGTAAATATTTCAAAAAGCTAAAGTTGCACCGATACCAAAAGTCGTAGCACCCTTTTCCTGAACGAGCTGAATGTTTTGATTTAGGATTTGTTGAATTAACAAAAACTGTGGAACAAAAAAATGCTGAAAAACGTAAGGAAGAATAATGGATCACAACAGAGGGATTGTTTCATTAGCGTTCACATAAATATGAGCTGCCATGTTTGAACACCTTAAATGCTTTTGCATCAGACTGCACAATCAAAAGTAGTAGCACTTATGAAGCAATCATTGGCATCATCATCAGGAATACCTGTTTCCTTCTCACAGACATATCTTACAGTCTCATAGAGAGAAATATGGCAAACAAGGTAACAAAAGCTCTGAGTAGCCGTGCTGTGTGTTTGTGTGTCACTGCACCTGATAGGTGTCCCACAGTCTGATGGTGCACCGTAGCGGCAGCTCCCTCATCAGGAGGTTGTTCATCCAGCGGAAGGCGAACTGCAGGTACTCCACCTCGTAATGTTGCATGTGGCGATGCACAGACTCTGTCAAAAACAACAAAAATCACACATAAAGAGGGACAAAGTAACACAGAGAGACAGACTTCTGCATTTATTTCATTTTTTTTGTTTAAATCAAACATGGAGGTGTCTATTAGAGGGAGAAAAAAAAGATATCGCAACAGTGACGATAACAAGATCCAGATTCTTTCCCTTCTCCATTACTAGCTGCTGTCATCAGTGTTACACACAAACACACACACACACACACACACACATATACACACACACACACACACACACAACTCACACACACACACACACACACACATATATACACAGCTGTTTCCTAATAATTGAAATGTAATTACAGAGCTATCCAAATTGTCTCAGAAAAACCTCATAGCAGCCAGGATGAGAAATGAAAGTGGAATTGTACCAACACTCGAGAGAAATTGCATGTCGCTCCGGTGAAGACTGGAGTGCATATAAAGTAGGTCAATGGCATCCAGAGGTGAGGACGGACTCGTGTTTATAGAAAATTCATAGAGAACACGTTAATTACTTTTTTGACATCAGAGCCCTTGCTAGTATCTGATAAAAATTGTGTTGTGGAGCCCTCTAACCTGCCACACGATGTAAATCTGTCAGAAATCAACAACTGCGAAACTGACAAAAAAATTCAATAAACGTCTAAACATTTTTTTTTTGGAGGGCACCTCGTCTTTTTTTTAAGATTTGGTTTTCTATTCGAGTATTGCAAGATATGCAATAATAACAAACAGGTAAAGTGGGAAGAAATGCACATGACCATAGTTTAAAATAAAATATTGTGTGATCTAATGGATCTCACGAGTAGATCTCAGGATTGACTCAAATACACCAAAACTTTGCTGAAGATTTGTAAATGTGGCTGAGTTAGCCATTTTTTTGCTTGCTACGACGAATGCACTGTGGCAGCCATCTGGAAGCCTTCAATATGGTTTAGGTTTACTAAAAAAAGGTCACCAGTTGAAGATGTGGATCCAATACTTTCTTTGATAAGTTTTATCCAAATTTCTCTTCTGGAAAAGTGAAGTACCGGTAGTATTTAGACAAAAGAAGCCCATTGTTGTGTAATGAGAGTTAGTAGGAGAGATCATATGTCTCCAGTTTTAGCTTCTCTCCATTGGCTCCCTGTCAAATTCAGAATTGAATTAAAAATCTTACTTCTAACCTACAAAGCTCTCAACAACCTAGCTCCATCTTATATTACAGATCTTATTGTTCCATATTTTCCTAACAGAGCACTTCACTCTCAGGCTGCAGGTTTACTTGTGGTTCCTAGAGTTTCCAAAATCAGAATGGGAGGAAGATCTTTCAGTTCTCAGGCTCCTCTCTTGTGGAACCAACTTCCAGTTTCTGTACATGAGACCGACACACTATCCAGTTTTATGACTGGGCTTAATACTTTCCTTTTTGATAAATCCTATAGTTAAAGTTGTATTGTTATGCTGCTATAGGCTTAGACTACTAGAGGACAAATTGACCTAATTTAATCAAATGAATAGTTTGTATTTATAATTATTTCTATCTTAATGTTTTTGTCTTTCCTCCTAGAGAGGGACTTGCTCGCCTCCGTTCTGGACCTGCCATTCTGTGTCCGTTTCTCCTTCGCATCCTCTCAAACCCCAGCCGGTCGAAGCAGATGGCTGCTTGTCCCAAGCCTGACTCTGCTGGAGGTTTCTTCTTGTTATGAGTTTTTCCTTTCCACTGTTGCCTTTGTGCTTGCTTAGGATGGGAGACTGACGAAATCAAGGCTCAACGCGTCTGCTGGCTTCCTTAGACAGATAAGTTTTACTAATTGGAATTTATAAAGTATGTGAATGTTTCTGTTCAGTGCCCTTAGATAAGTTACTGTATACAGTATTGTGATTTGGGGCCATATACAGTAAAATGAATTGAATTTTAATGCCTAAACAATTTCAACTTTCTGAAACATAGTGGACGTTTTCTTTTTCATCTTTACTAGGTTTGTACGGCGATAACGTGCTTGATTACTTGCAAAGATTTCCCTGTGGGAACCAAAAACAAGTCTTTTGTGCTGCATGATGGTTGTGAGTAGGCCTGTCGCAATAAACAATAAATCAATTAATTGCATGGTAAGTGAAAATTATTGACCTAATTTTCATTTACCGGTATTGGCCTTATCGTTTCTTCTGACTCTTTCTACTGAAGACACTGGATGACAAAAGGCTCAACTCCGGTGTACTTCACTGACCCCTCCCTTTCTCTTTAAAGTATGTTTTAGCTGTCCAAAATCGCGTTTTTGGATTGTTAAAAGCAGCCAAGCTGAGAAGCTAACAGGCCGACCTAGGAAAAAAAATCTCTTTCTTGTCAAAATTTTAAAAATTCATGGTTGAAACCAAAACGGATCCTCTCAACACCTTGGCTGTGCCTAGAAATTCTGGAATCGCTTCTCTGTTTTTTGCAGATGATGTGGTCCTATTGGCTTCATCAGATCGTGATCTACAGCTTTCGCTGGAGCGGTTTGCAGCCGAGTGTGATGCGGCCGGGATGAGGATCAGTTCCTCCAAATCCGAGGCCATGGTCTTGAGCCGGAAAAGGGTAGCATGCCCTCTCCGGGTCGGGGAGGAGGTCCTGCCCCAAGTGGAGGAGTTTAAGTATCTCGGGGTCTTGTTCACGAATGAGGGAAAACTGGAGCGTGAGATCGATAGGCGGATAGGTGCAGCATCCGCAGTGAAGCGGGCGCTGTACCGGTCTGTCGTGGTGAAGAGAGAGCTGAGTCGAAAGGCAAAGCTCTCAATTTACCGATCGATCTACGTTCCCACCCTCATCTATGGTCATGAGCTTTGGGTTGTGACCGAAAGAACGAGATCTCGGATACAAGCGGCTGAAATGAGTTTTCTCCGCAGGGTGTCTGGACTCTCCCTTAGAGATAGGGTGAGAAGCTCAGTCATCCGGGAGGGACTCGGAGTAGAGCCGCTGCTTCTCCACATCGAGAGGAGCCAGTTGAGGTGGCTCGGGCATCTGGTTAGGATGCCTCCTGGACGCCTCCCTGGTGAGGTGTTCCGGGCATGTCCCACCGGGAGGAGACCCAGAGGAAGACCCAGGACACGCTGGAGGGACTATGTTTCTCGGCTGGCCTGGGAACGCCTTGGGATTCCCCCAGAGGAGCTGCTCCAAGTGGCTGGGGAGAGGGAAGTCTGGGCCTCCCTACTTAGGCTGCTACCCCCGCGACCCGACCCCGGATAAGCGGACGAAAATGGATGGATGGATGGAACCTGTGTCTTTATGTAAAAAGTTGTCTCTCTCCAGGAAAACGCTTTGCGTGGAAAACACTATGCTAAAGAGCTCAAACAACACAGAGCGTCTGCCATTTTGAGAACCGAAGAAAAGGAAGGAGAGACAGCCCATGTCACATCAAGGGGCCTCCCTTCCATTATTCTTAAAGAGACACGCTGCTTGCTCCCTCACTGTTCATTCTTTGGCTCAAACTGTCTTATACTCCCATCTGGTGGTCAAAAAAGTACGTCACTCTAAATAAATTAAACATTTCTTCTAAAATTTGACATTACTAATTGTTGTCAAATTACAAACTATCATTTATGCAATCATTTCCAATACAATTAATTGCTCAGCAAAATTTGTAATCATGACAGGCCTAGTTGTGTGATAAGCGCTAGAAAAAATGTTAACAGTTCACATTTTGTACATATTCCATCCCATTCAACCATCTATCCATTCATCCATCCATCCATCTATCCATTATCTTTTACCTGCTCCTTCCTATAACTCACACAAAAACATGGTCTGATTAGGCCTTGCTCCCAAACGAACCACGCAGGGATGACCTCATGTTGCATCATGCGGTCTCAATATGGTCCCAGTGTGGGGTTCAAACGTCAGTGTCAGTATCATGGCATGCTGGCAGAATTCTCGCTGGGAGGGCTGGCAAGAGGCAAATATGTCAGCTGAAAGCTGGCTGCGTGCGGGGCTGTGACACTGAGAAGGACCGCCTTTGTTCCTTTCTCTGTTCTTGATCAATGTTTTGCTTTATGCTTATTTGCATAACAAAATATTAAAAAAATACCACTCGGTATTCAGCGACTCATTTCATAGTCATCACACTCATGACACTCATTCGGCTTCTTACACGCACACACACACGCACACACAGACATCTCTTAATAGAGCTGTAATTACAGAGCTGTCAGGGAATCTATGAGAAAAGCCAGTTAGGGAGGAAGTACCGCATCCTGCTCTAACACACTCTGTCCTTTTAATCAGCACTGACTGACAAGCATACACGTACACACTGAAAACTGCAGCTTTAATAACTCATTTATTGGCAAAACACCACGCAAGATATTTCTAAGACAACATGCATTATTACATTCACAGACAAAAAGCACCTGAGTGACACCTTTCTGCCTTAGTCTGAGTGTTCAACAATTAAACGCACACTCCAGCGGCACATGAGCAAGGCGCAAAGTAAACACAAAGCTATTATTTCACACTCCTCTCTGCAGTTTAATTATCACATGCTGCTGTAAAAGCATAAACAAGGGAAGCTCATTAACAGTGCATGCATCACGGTGACAGATCTTAGCTAGCTGCCAAACACAGAGGAAGGGAGCGCAACGACTTTAGACAATGTTAAATTACACTAATGAACTTGCTTCTCTTAATATTAGCAACTTCAACAAACCAAGAGAAAGAGGTGCACATTATGAGGCGTGCGGTTGATTGTCAGGAGGAAGTTTGGTGTGGTGCTGATAAAAAATAAAAAAAACAAAGTAAAAAGAGCTGATCAGAAGTTGTAAAAGTTGAACCTTATTACTCATGAGCTGCTGTTAGCTGGCAGAGTGCTGAGCGTGCTGAGTAGGGTTGTTTCGGGGGCTGGGGGAGGCTGAGCATGACATGTCTAATAGACGATGATTGACTGATGAGTACTGTCCTCCTGCCCAGTGCTGGCTAACGCTTAGACCAGAGAACCGTGCCGGCTCTCTGCAGTGGACCATAGCTGGCGGCTGGTGGACAGTAGGAGGCTGGAGGCTCAACAGCGAGCAGCTCTCAGGATTCTGCTGATGATGCCGATTCCAACAGACTTCACACTGTCCCTGATAAAACGTAATTACAACAGAGTCTTTCCCTTTTTTTTTATTACCTTCCGCTATGCTGCATTTTATGTCTGTTTCAAGTTAGAGCTGCACAACAACACATTGACCAATTGTCACAGTAACCGCTTAAACATTTGCAATAAATTAAATTAAAAAATACTTTATTAATCCCAAAGGGACATTCAGTGTTGTCGTAGCTCATCATCCTGGTTTCATTCAAGAGTTGTAGATGCTGATAGCTGTGAGCAGGAAGGATCTCCTGTAGCGAATCTGAAGAATCTGGCCACAGATATTCCACCCGGATCCAGCTTGCTGTCAGGTCCAACGGGCCTCTTGGTCCTCCTGGGCAGCCGGACTGGCAAATGGCGGGTAAAATTCCTCCCTGAGTGATGCCGGGCTCCTCAACGCCCCAAACAGACAGCTGAAGGTGCTGGGGGATGATCCCGGTTCTCCTATTGTCACGATCTGTCACGAGTCGCATTTCCCACCAGCTGCATGATCTCGGCGGTCAGGTACTTGAGCACCGCCACCAGGTTGATGGGAAATCATCCATGGCGCCTCTTTTTCAACTCATTTGGGATTTGGGGCTGTAGTTGAGATATTTGAGCTTTTGAGATAAGCAACTGCTCCTCGTTAAAAAAGCACCTTGTCATGATTATTCATCATAACAAATGCCCCAAAAGTAAAAATGTTTCAGTAAAAAATCTTTCCAGCTGCACAGCATCTGATACCAGAGGAAGTAATCATCCAAAAAAGTGATTTACATGAAGAAAAAAAAAGGAATTAAAGATTTCAAAAACAACATCTCAGAATGAAAGTAACAGAGCTACTCCAACATGCTGCCACCTTGAGCGGCACAATTCTAAAACCGTACACACTTGCTGCATGCTAGTCAAACGGACTTGCTTACATTCACCGAGTGTTTGGTAACGTCATAGGGAAATATGAGTTTATTGCAACTAATATAGTCATCGTAATATTTAAAATCATCTCAACTTGCATTGCATGCTTTCCTAATGTCATGCAGCCCTAATCAAGTATTTCTTTCACATAGTGTAACAATTAACGAACTTTGTTGAAATCAAACTGTAGATATAGCAAAGCACACTGCCAACAACTGATCACGAGCAAACTGCCTTAAGGGAAGTTTTGTGATATCTGGCACGGCTAGATAAAGTGAAAAGATGGCAAACAGTGTTCATGAGGGAGCCATGAGACCTTGGACATGTTTTGGACATGTTTTGGACATGTTCAAAAAATTTGAGCTACAAGATTTGTTTTATATTAGAGTTTACAGAGGAATCCTGAACCCGTTGTTGAGAATTTGACGTCTGCACGAAAGCTCTCCTCTGACAAAATGTTCAAGGCTAATGTCCATATTTAAAAACCACAGATAACAGCTAATGAAAAACAGATTCAGATCCACTTGTCATTATTTAAAAGCCGTCTTAAAATGTTAAATTGTATATATCTCTCTTGCCAAGGTGAGAATAAAGCAGGCTGTGGTGGCAAAATTAGGCTTTGAATTTCAAACACTTTCTGTTCAAAATGTGACCACGAACTGGTTAAAAATGCTCAAACTTCAGCAAGACTGAGATGTTCTCATAATTTTGAGTTGCCATCTGGCCTTTAACAGTCTCAGTCCAATGAGATACCACCTTTAAACACTTGTGCAGTGTTTGAGAACTGCAATAAAAACTTAATAAATCTTAAAACAGATTTTTTTAAACCATTTCCAGTGAGTTGAATTGATAAAGCTCCTCGGATGAGAAGCGAAACGTCTTCTGTTACAAATAAAGTCCAGTTGATCTTGTATTGA
>JBBPBX010040848.1:12242-29163 GCA_038048925.1 Garcialebias charrua
TCTGGATTTGAGTAAACAAATAAACAAGAACATCTCCATAGAAGTTTACCACAACACTTGATATGTTTTGCTTATTCCTGACAGATATAAAGAGACATGTTTTGTTTCAGACGGGTCAAATTACTGGTCAACATCAAGCAAACAAAACAGCTAAAGAGGTTGTAAAAACTTTAAATGAAAATTCGGACCACCAAAGTCCACGCTCAATAATCCAGGTACAAATCCAACAATGTTCAAGGTCATCTGGATGGTTTCTGTTTCGCTGAGACGTTTTGTACTTCATCCGAAGGACTTCTTCAGTCTGAGGAGTTACAAACAAACTGAAATTCCATAAATACCACACTCACAGAGTGAAGAAAAAACAGTTTGCTGATGATAAGATGGTTTCTGGTGCCCACCCTCTCTCTCATCAATAGTCATGTCAAACTGGTTCAAAACACCAAAGTTCATGCTCAATAATCCAAGTATGAAATCCCGACTTTGACTGAACATTGTTGGATTTTATACCTGGATTATTGAGCATGGACTTTGGTGTTTGGAACCAGTTTGACATGACTGTTGACAACGGAGAGGGCATGCACCAGAGACCATCTTAGCACCAACATAACTGTTTTTTTCCACTTTGGAGTAAGCTGTTGGGGGAGAATCAGTTTTGTTTGGTGTTTCCTCAGACTGATGAAGCCTTCTCGAGTGTGAAACATCTCAGAAAGAAACAAAACAAAAAAAACTGTCCAGATGACCTGACTGAACATTGTTGGACTGTTTACCTGGATTATTGAACATGGACTTTGGTGTTTCTAATTAGACATTTTTCAACGGTTCTTAGGGCCCTTTGTGGCCCACTTAAGGCACGATACACATTATACAAAAAGAAAGATTCAAGTGGGTGTAAACTACAGTATGTGAGCAAACATCAAAAATAAGGTCATATTTGCAAATATGGATGGGTTTATCAGAAAAGAAAAGTAGCCTAACAAGCAAAATGAATGGCATTTCCTAAGTCCAATCTTTTTTTGAATCGTTCTTTAAAAGCAAAGGAACAAGTGTCCGCCTATGGAACTCCCTCCCTGACTACCTGAGAGCTCCACAGTCACTGGTTGACTTTAAAACCGGTTTGAAGACCTTTCTTTTTAAACAAGCTTACGCTGCCTCCTCATGATTTTATCTTTGTTCTTAGTTGTTATTATTATTGATTTTACTTGTATTATCACTTGTTTTATTTTTGATTTTGTTGCACTTTGTAGCACTTTGAGATTTTTGTTAATGAAAAGTGTGTTATAAATTAAATTCATTATTATTATTTATTATAAGTGACGCCACGGCTGTTACACAACTTTCACAGTTCAGGAAGATAGACTGAACCCCCACCCCCCCAAAAAAAAACAGTTAAGACATCGGTAAATCTCTTGAAATACATAAAATAACATGGAGGGCTCAGCGTGTTGAGTGAGGGGTGATTTGTGAAGGCTGTGGAAGACTGTGTGGGAGGACAGGGAAAAGAATGTGTAACTGACCTCAGGTCAGGTTAACAGGCACCAGAGTGGACCTCAGGGTGAAGTTTTGAAAGAAAGGGCCACGTTTGAAAAACATCAAGGAAAAAAAAATCCTACCGAAGTTACAAGTAGAATATACACAGATCAAATGTCATGCATTAAAAAGCATGGCGACTCATCCACTAATGCTATAAAAAATATATATTTTAAACATATTGAAACCTTTAAACCAATTATAATGCAATAGTTCCAGACATTCTGTTCAGATCTAGGCTCGGCAAGCATGCTACGAATGCACGCTCACATTAGCATAGATAAATTCACCTTGGGATAATTTGCATGTTGATGAACTTGTATTAATGCACTTGCATGCAACAATAACAGAGCCAGAGACAAAAGAGAGATAAAGAGATCAGAGAATCGTTATGTGCCGACAAAAAGACTGTTGTCTTTTGAAGACGTACATTGAGCAACGCTAATGGGAGTTTGTGTTATTAGTACATAGATAATTATAGAAGGGGGGTGTTGTGTGAGAGACAGGAGGAGGGACATTAAGATGTTTTTAAGTAAAATATTTCTTATGTCAGCAATGGGAAGAATCAAATAAAAATATCTACATTCTTAGGTTGGATAAAAAGTCATGTCTTTATTAATACTGTATTTGGATTTTTACTGATCAATCTCCTTTAAGAGGTAAAAAAAATGAAATGCTTTATGAAAATACAGTTCTTACTACAGGTATATATTTTCTTTAAGTGTACATTGCATGGTCAGAATATTTCTCTGTCTGACAAATGTTTAGGGGGAAACAGATTTGGTTAGGAAAGACAAATACCCAGTTGTAATGAAATCTGTCTGGTGTGATTTTAGTGCATTTAAACAACACTAACACTGGTGTCTCAACACGCACAGGAAACATCTTCACACAGACTGGACTCCTTTCATCTGCATGTTTGGTAACACAGTCAGTCCTTTGCTCCACTGTAGAACTGCTTCTTAAACATAACCACCCTAAAGTTATGACCTGGCCGTCTCGGTGTTCAGCTGCCGGCTGATTGAAGACAATTAAAACAATCCTTGGAACATTCAGCTGCCCCTCCTCCTGCAGCTAAAAGTTGTAAAGCTTGTATCATTAAAAATGTCTGAGGATTTTACTAATCCGAGCAGAGTTTCTAGAGCGGACTGGACCTTCTGTGATAACTAAGAATAAGCAGAAATGCAACATAAACGGGTCTGAACTATGTTAAAAATCAAATGTAGTTCAGATGTCTGAGTGTATTGTAAATTTTCGAAAAACACCAGCAGACCTCGATCAAGCTGACAACGCAATGTGACATGGCTGCATGCGCAGTGTTTTCCCAAGGTTACGGTAATGCTGACGGTGGGTGGGTTCTGTTGACAGGGTGGGGTGCCCTCTTTGGAGAACGGTATAGGGGAAACACTGATGTGTAACTGCAGGGAAATGACATTTTGTCGTAAAAAAACAAAACCACATTTTGATGTAAGCATTTTACTGCCGGGTGTGAACGCTCCGTTCTCTGACAATGTGCAATCGCTCAAGAACAAATTAGAAGAAAATACGGAAGTAAAATCCTTCAGTATGTTTTTAAATCTCTGAACAGCTCTGTCTCCTCCTATCTCACTGATCTGCTGCAGCCATATGTCCAACAGTGCTCTCTGAGGTCAGCAGACCAGATGTTTCATTGGTTCCAGGAACTTGTTTTAAGCTCAGAGGAGACAGGGCTCTGTTGCAGGGCCAAAACTGTGGATTGAGTTCCCCCTGCATGTCAGGCAGGCTCTCTCTCCCACAGTTATTAAGTCATGTTTAAAAACTCACTTTTATTCCTTGGCTTTTGATACTGTGAGACAAGATTTTAACTTGTCTGTATTCTATAATGTTAGTAATTTAGTTCTTATCTTTACCTATTTGGATCTATGTATTTCATCCGTGTCATCTGCTGTGTCCTTTGGTGTTACAGAATTGCGCCGCTCAAGGTGGCTGCATGTTGGAGTAGCAATCTAACATTCATTCAGAGATTTTGGTTTTGAAAACTTTAATTACTTTTTTTTTTCTCGGTTTTAACCACTTCTTTCGGATGATTACTTCTGGTATCAGATGCTATGCAGCTGGAAGGATTTTTACTGAAACCTTTTTCACTTTTGGACATTTGTTATGATGCGTAACCATAACGACAAGGTGGTTTTCTAAAACTGGAAGCTGCTGATTAACATCTCAAAAGCTCAAATAATACCTACACTACAACCCCAAATCCCATATGAGTTGAAAAGGAGGCACCATGGATGCATTACCATCTACAGTACCTGGAGGCGGTGCTCGAGTGACTGACCGCCAAGATCTTGGAGGTAGCGGGAAACACGGCTCGTGACATTGGGAGGACTGAGATCGTTCCCCGGCACCTGCAGTTAAGTCTGCAGTGATGAGGGGCTTGGCAGGCTGCTGGAAAAAATGGCCATCGCTCGGGGAGGAGTTCTGCCTGGCATTCAGGCAGTCCTGCTGCCCAAGAGGACTGAGAGGTCTGCTGTGCCTGGGTGGACGGATCAGTATATACAGCCAGTTTCTTCAGATCCGCTGTGGGACAGACAGCTACAAGAGATCCTTCCTGCCCAAAGCCATCAGCATCTAGAACAACTCTTTTATGGAAACCAAGATGAGCTAAAACAACAATTAATTTCTCTTCAGGATTAATAAAGTATTTTAAATTTAATTGAATTGCTTGTTTTGTTTCTGCTGTACAGCATTTTGGTTGGTCTTGCTGCTGTTTTAAGTGCTTTATTTAAAAAAGGTGGTATGGTAAGACAAGCTTTGACAGGACAAACAATCCTGAAAGTAGTTGCGTTACGAGCAACAATAGCAAAGTTCATTTCCTTGACTCATTTGTCTTCCATTGTTTTAGCTAATAACTCATCAGATACACATCAACTTCAGTCAGATAGTTTCACAAACAAATGACTGTCAAGCACAAAAAAGTTTCTATGCCCATCGAAAAACAGATTTACAGTACCGGTATTATGGTTTTCAAAGAAACTGTACCAGACAGACATCCGTAAACTTTCTCTTGTACGGGCCATAACATCTGTTCTGCTCAACATAGATTAATGAAATGCCGGATACATAAGCATCATCACTAGACTGAGTGTAGCAGACACCGTTCATCACCCGAGCTGCAAGGTCAAGGTCAAAAATAAAGGCTGAGGTTAAAACAGGGTATTTGCTTGTCCATATCGTAACGTCTAATCTGCTATAGATAATTTAACAAAACTTAATATGAACTTGTACAAGCAATAAGCAGCGTATTCCATATTTCCAAGACTCCAGCTTGAAAGTCAGGGTCATAAATTGAGGTTGAATTTTATACTAGGACGTAGGTATTTGCTTGTCCAGGCCTTTGCTATAGATTGCAGTATAATAGTTTAAATGGTGTATACTGTAATATGCTACATGCAGTACTCTTCCTTAAAATGTGATTGGATTTTTTAAAATTACAATAAAACTAATATTTTAAAGTAAAATATGTACAAAGTATAAAATACTCTGTCACTTTTAATCCCCATGTAGAGAAACTTGTATGGAAGCTGAGTTTTTTTCTTCAAAACAAGATTTGTTTTTCTTTCAATGTAAAAAAAAAAAAAAGCAACTTGTTGCTACAACATTTTAAACTGTATTGGATTATGGAGCTCTTTTCTATACGGATGTCTCTGCTCACTATCTTCTTATGATTGATGCTGCCTATCATGCTGCTCTTGGGTTCATCATCAACTGTAAAACACTGACATCACTGAGTTATACAGTACTCTCATGTGGGATGGCCCGCTTGGGCTACTACAATGAACAGTCTTTGGCTTGTTTTTAATATACCAGGCACTTCACTACCTTCGTACAGATGTACAGTAATCCAATTGTACAGAAACGATATGTTCCTTACTCTTTCCATTCATGTGACTTTTGGTTGCTTTCAGTTCCATTTGCCTGTACTGAAATGGGTAAAACGGCTTTTGTTTATTCTACACCTTTTGAATGAAATATGTTGCAGAATGACTGGAAACTGACAGACTGGGTATGTTTGAGAGCTTTTAAATTGATACTGAAGAGATTTGTGCTTACCGTATTTTTCGTTGTATAAGTCAAAGTTTTTTTTTTCTTTCATAAATTAGCATGGCTGTGACTTAAACAGCAAAGTGACATATTTATGTTTTTTCCCCCCATATTTATAACCCAATTTTTGGCTGATATCTGACAATATCGTTCACTCTGACGTGGAAAATATTGAACAAACACTACCATTTTCAGACACTAGAGGGCCATTGACTAATATGGCAAGCCAAGTGTCTCATTAATAGGTAAAAGTGGCTATTATTGAGACACTTGGCATGCCATACCAAGCCACCTTTGTCTTCCTCTGGAACTCCTGGAGCAAATGTCAAATCAGCTTCATTTTGCCGCACCGCCCAGGAGAAATGCAGCTGATTTGACCATTAAAGTGCATTTATTAAGGAAAAGTTCAACTGAACACCTTTACTATAATGTCGAGCAAACAGATAATTTTAGTTGGTTATCTTGTTAAATTTTGAAGAAACGCACAGCAAGTCGTCCTTCTGCGCGTGCCTGCTTCCGCGTACTGTATTGGCTTTTGAAATGCAGCTGATTTGACCGTCAAAGTGTATTTATTAAGGAAAAGTTCAAGTGAGACACAACTTGTTTAAAATTTCAAGCAAACAAATAATTGTTTTTAAGTGTTAAGCTTGTTAAAGTCTTCCCGTGCATGCTCTGCGGCCGCCATTTGGTAGCCAATCGATTTTTGGCACAACACTGGCTCACGTATCTGGGATGTCAGTGGTGACGCGTAACAAAAGCGGTGTGTCAGCGATGACGCATAATAGATGCGACGTGTACGGCAGAAAATACAGTACATGTAATTCCATTTCATGTATATGCTTTTCTTAGTTTACAGTAATGTATAGTAAAGTATTTCATACTCATGTTTTTCTTTTCTTTTTGTAATTTAATGTGTAACTTTGTATCAACTGTACTTGCTGCTGCCTCTCTTGGCCAGGACTCCTTTGAAAAGAGATTTTAAATCCCATTGGGATATTTCCTGGTAAAAACAGTTTAACAATTATAATACGATACAAATAGTTTCAGTTGGTACCAAGAACAGGAAACTGATATCAGTCCACTTACAATCCACCTGCTGTAAGAAGAGAGACCCTCACTTTTTATCAAAACAAAAAAAGACTGTTAATAACCCCGCATCTGATAAGTGCTGATAGGTAATTTTGGAAGAGATAGGTGGCTATTGTTCCCAGAACAGATGCTATGTCGACAGCACGGCGAAAAACAATCCTGTAATTTGAGATAAGAGGTATCTGTGATCTCATTAGAGCTGGTAATGTCAAGCTAGCGAGGTATAAAATGTCTCTGCACCCAGCTATGATGACAGGGCACTTATAGAAGATACAATAAAAACATTAGATCATTTTTATGTCATTGCAGGGGTGTTGTGAGGTGTGGATGAGGCGGACAGACTTTGCTTCTGTTCCTGGTGTTCTTGCTGACATAGGTGTTACGTTAACTTGAACACGGTGCATGGCTTACAGGAGAAGTCAAAATGTTTTGAAGTAGGGTTTGATGGAAAGATTATGGTTTGCTTTTTCAATTTGAACTACAAATTCAGTGTTACCCCTACCATCACCTCCGCCCTGTCAACAGAACCAAGCGCCCTGGCTACCACCCACTGAGTCCAATTACCAGCATTAGTAACAAACTGCTCCAACTCATTTTGAGTAAATATTGTTAAAAACACAATTTATCAAGAAAAGTAAAATCTGCTGGTCCTTCAGATGAACAATTCTCTGCTTTAAGATTTCAGCTGTGTTTCAATAAAATAAACATTACATCGTTGTAATGGTTGAACAGTGGTGAGAAATAAAGACAGCATAAAAATGTAAAGCTGCAAACCTCATTAGCCAACACACACACCGAGTATTCTCCGGATGATTACGGTACTTGCTCTGTTCGGTCACCGACAGCACCTGACTTTTTTTTTTTTGACAGACCTGGCAGGATAAAGTCCACACGTGTCGTCTCTGACTGTTTTGGACGTACAGTTCCTGCGGGTAATGTCTAAAACATTTCAAGGCGGTGGTGCATGTGTGTCAGATGGACCTGCATACACCCAATGACTTTGGCTGACATTCATTCTCCTGCATTCACACACGTTCTCCCCCGTCCATTTAAATGCAGCGGGTGACTCCTCCTCACCCTCTGGCTGACAGAGCGGGTGACAGGAGTGTGGGACAGCATCAAGGTCAGCTGAGAACATGACCACTGTACAAAAGCTTACTGCGATCAGACCTTGTTTTGCACAACACATTTTGTCGGCTGCACACGACTTATGTTTAAAGTGACAAACTTTAAAATGAGCAGGAATTTAAAACTTATTGGGGAAGAAATAAAAAACCCAACAAGATGCAGAAAGAAAAAGAGCTTTGGTAATTAACAGACTTAATGGTATACAGTATGTGTGAAATGTAACTGGGCTGTGTAGGAGTCCACTCAGTGTGCATGAGTTAACTAAGGTCTCAGCAGGACTCACCTTTGAACCGATATTACTCACCCACAGATATATTTCCACACAGCTGAGCAGAAAGAAAGTGACCCGGTTATAGAGTCATGTAATTACGATCTGACAAAAGTCCTGCAAAGTTCAACAATGGAAAAATAAAATATTGAGCTACATTCACAGAGGAGGTGTCTATGCCCAATTCCAATTTAGTGATCAAATCTGATTTTGTTGCACGGTCTTTTAGACTCCAGTCTTCAGCCCTGAAGTGACGCGCATGTGCATAAAATCAAATGTGATTGCTAAACAAGTTAGCATCCTAAAGTTGTTGTACAACCACATACATTACATTTTATGTTTCTACGTCCCACCTACTCAGGAGCATAAGTGCACGTCTGAAAAAAGAAAGATGTACTGAAAGTAGAAAGAAAATTATCAATCCCATTGTAATATTATCAATACGATCCAACACTAATGTTTGTATCATTTGTTGGAAGAACTAAAAAGAGAAATCAAATGTAAAATATAAATAAATAAATAAAGCAACTGGACTTATATGAATGAAGACATGCAAAGTTCTGAGCTTTAAATTTCATGACAGTATTAACATGAACATGTTGATATATTGATATCAGTATGATATATTGATATCAATTTGATGATATACATGATGATATGAAATCAATATGATGATCAATATGATGATATATTGATATCAATATATCAATATGATATATTGATATACATATAATGATATACATATGATATATTGATATCAATATGATTATATCAATATGATATATTGATATCAATATGTTGATATTAATATGACGAAAAATTGATATAAATATGATGATATATTGATATCAATATATTGATATTAATATATTGATATCAATATGATGATATATTGATATCAATATGATGATATATTGATAGCAATATGATGATATATTGATAGCAATATAAGGATAAATGTTTATCAATACATGTATGATTATATATCGATATCAATATGATATATCGATATCAATATGATATATCAATATGATGATATCTTGATATCAATATGATGATATCTTGATATCAATATGATGATATCTTGATATCAATATGATGATATCTTGATATCAATATGAGGATAAATGTGTATCAATACATGTATGATGATGTATCAATATGATATATTGAGATCAATATGATATATCAATATGATGATATATTGATATCAATATAATGATATATTCATATCAATAAAATGATATATTGATTTCAATTTAATGATATATTGATTTCAATATAATGATATATTGATTTCAATATAATGATATATTGATTTCAATATGATATATGGATATCAGGTGCAGCATCCGCAGTGAAGCGGGCACTGTACCGGTCTGTCGTGGTGAAGAGAGAGCTGAGTCGAAAGGCAAAGCTCTCAATTTACCGATCGATCTACGTTCCCACCCTCATCTATGGTCATGAGCTTTGGGTTGTGACCGAAAGAACGAGATCTCGGATACAAGCGGCTGAAATGAGTTTTCTCCGCAGGGTGTCTGGACTCTCCCTTAGAGATAGGGTGAGAAGCTCAGTCATCCGGGAGGGACTCGGAGTAGAGCCGCTGCTTCTCCACATCGAGAGGAGCCAGTTGAGGTGGCTCGGGCATCTGGTTAGGATGCCTCCTGGACGCCTCCCTGGTGAGGTGTTCCGGGCATGTCCCACCGGGAGGAGACCCAGAGGAAGACCCAGGACACGCTGGAGGGACTATGTTTCTCGGCTGGCCTGGGAACGCCTTGGGATTCCCCCAGAGGAGCTGCTCCAAGTGGCTGGGGAGAGGGAAGTCTGGGCCTCCCTACTTAGGCTGCTACCCCCACGACCCGACCCCGGATAAGCGGAAGAAAATGGATGGATGGATGGATGGATATTGATATCAATATGATATATTGATATAAATATGATGATAAATTGATGTCAATATAACAACTTAATATGATATTAAATATCAATATTAGGATCAATCAACATACTCCTACTTCAGAGACACAAATACAGTATGATTAACTGTGACATGACTGTTCAGACTAAAGTCCCCTTGACAGACACTGGATATGTATCTGTGACAAACACACACACAAACACACACACACACACACACACACACACACACACACACACACACACACACACACACAAAGATTCTTCATATTCAGACTTTCAAAAACTATAAAAAATACTCAAGACATTCAATCAAAGACAGTATATCCCGTAAGATACCAAGACAACAAAAAATAACTAAAATTGTAGTTTTTAGGGATGGGCAGTGATTAAAATCTTTTTAAGTTTAGTTAAAATGGACTAATTGGAAGAATTTATAAAAAAATTATTTGATTTTTAACTACCGGTATGCTTTTAATAAAAAATGACACCCATTTCATGGGGAAAAAATGAGAAGAATACAACTGAGCATCCCAGTGTCGACTGGACAAGTGACAATGCAGGAATAAGAAGATCTCCGGCTAGCAGAATTAGCAGCGGCACATATTTCTGTACCTGAAGCCTCTGTTTCAGTAGAGGGATTTTTCAGCTGCAGCGCTTATGGTGAATAAGCTTGATACAGTAGTTGTATTTTTAAGCAAAAACAAAGCAACAGTCCTAAATAATAAAATAACAGATGAAATAGCCATTGTTAAGATGCTTTACCTGCTTATAAAGGAACTAATGTTGCGCTGATACTTGAGCTATAGTAATTAGCCCTTTATGGGTAAAAGACACAATGGCCTCATAATGGGAGAAGCTGTAGCTGCTTCAAGTGTGGACATGGGGGATAGGAGTGGGGATCAGAGCAGAACAGGCCAGGTGGTGAGGGAGACTGGAGGGTTAAAAATTCAAAGAAAGACTGAACAATTACCCCCCAAAAAATCTGAAAGTGTTTTTCATAAAATGTCCATATCTTGTAGTGACCACTTATTTAAACCACAAGCCCTCCTCTTCTTTGCAACAATATCAAATTCAGATGTCCGACAGTTTAGG
The DNA here is from genome assembly GCA_038048925.1 of Garcialebias charrua. Lineage (NCBI taxonomy): Eukaryota > Metazoa > Chordata > Actinopteri > Cyprinodontiformes > Rivulidae > Garcialebias > Garcialebias charrua. Next base: position 23,347 of record JBBPBX010040848.1, read on the forward strand.
TAAGATGACTGATTTGGACAGTATTGGCAGAGAATTACGTATCAAACCATCAGAGGATCACAAAACCTAAAATTTAACTATGAAAGACGGTTGAAGAGAGAAAAACAGTAGAATGATAAATACAGAATAATAATAATGTAATTGATAGAAAATAGGTGTAATAGTACTAAAATAATCAAAGTTAATGGAAAATGGAAGCATTGACAAGAAAGAGCTGCAGGGTGAAAAGATGGGTAAAAGCAGGTAGATAACTCACCATCAATTCTGCTGACCAACTCCTCCAGGGCCTTGACTTTCCTCTGAATGCCTGGCTGAGCAAATGTATAGTTGTCCTGAAGGGGGAAAGAAGAAGAAGAAAAGATCAGAGTGAACTTTGGCTTTATCTGAAACAAAGAAAGCACTTTAAAGTTTTGGCTTGTTCTATTCAGGATATTCATGTGAAAACAGGCTGATTATTTAGCCGATTTTATATATTTTTTAAACAGTGTCCCAGGTCTGAGCATGCTAAACCAATTATCGTACCAGGTAGGCAAGTTTGTTACGTGTGACATTACAACCTCATCTCACTTGAGGGCATGCAAAGATGGGTGTGCCTTTGATGGCAGGGGCGCATTTTTTGGTACAACACCAAGAAAAGCCCAAAGAAAGTTGACCAGAAATATTATACTTTTTACAAGATGTTAAATGTACCAAGAAAAATACCATGACTTTCATTTTATAAATTGACAGGGTTAAATTATTTGACCTGTTTTAGACCGCAATTGTTGGTATTTTTTAGGCCTGTCGCGATAAACAATAAATTAACTACCTGGTAATCAATCGCATTATTATTATTTTTTTGCTTCTTTCGGCTTTTTTCTCTGCGTTAGGGGTCACCACAGCGATCTAGTCGCACGAAGATTTGGCAGTTGTTTTTACGCCGGATGCCCTTCCTGACACAACCACAGACCACCGAGCAACCACAGCCCTCTGTGTGGAGTAGAGAGCTGATATCTAGGGTTCCCGGGGGAGCAGATGGTGTGGGTTAAGGGCCTTGCTCAAGGGCCCAGAGTGGGGCAGATGAGGGTGGAGACAGGTGTGACCGCTTCACTTATCCCACCCACATCTTTTGATGTTGTCGGTACCGGGGCTTGAACCGGCGATCTTCCGATCACAAGCACACCTTCTTAACCTCTGCGCCACCACTCCCACCACACCAATCGCATGATAAATGAAAATTATCAATCTCCTTTTCATTTATCAGCTTTATCGTTTCTTCGCGTCTCTCTTTCTACTGAAGACACTGGATGACAAAAGGCCCAACTCCGGTGCTCTTCCCTGACCCCTCCCTTTCTCTTTAAAATCTGTTTTAACCATCCAAAATCACATTTTTGGATCGTTAAAAGCAGCTAAGCTGAGAAGCTAAGCTACGAGCTAAGCTAACAGGCCGACCTTGGAAATAAACCTGTTTTATTGTCAAAAACTCCAAAATTCAAAGTTGAAACTCGTGCCTTCATATAAAAAGTTGTTTTTCTCTGAAAAAAAAAACTGAGAACTTGTTCACTGATTTTTTTATTAAAAGCTTTGTGTGAAAAATGCTATGCTAAAGAGCTCAAACCACACAGAGCATCCGCCACTTTGAGAACAGAAAAGAGACAGCCCATGTCACATCAAGGGGCATCTCTCCCATTTTTCTTAAAGAGACACACTGCTCGCTCCCTCAATCCTTCGATTCAAACAGTCTTATACTACCATCTAGTGGTCAAAAATAGATATTACACTCAAAACAAATTAAATATTTCTAATTAAATTTGACCACAACTAATTATTGTCAAATTTTGAACAATATCGTCTATCGCAATAATTTCAGACAATTAATGCCCAGCAAAATTTGTCATGACAGGCGTAGTATTTTTATATTGTCTTTGACTTTTTTTGTTTATTCTCTGCTAATTTTTAAAACTTAGGATTCCTTTTGTGTGTTCCTTTATACTGAAACTTTGGCACAGTAATTTTCTGCAGGATCAGTAAAGTTCTATCTTATCTCAACAACAACAACGACGACGACAACGACAACGACGAAAACAATGTTATGTATTGTCCTCATACAATGGCGAAATTTGCTCTCTGCATTTATCCCATCTACCACCAGGTGGAGCAGTGCGGCAGCTATTGGGAGCGCCAAGGGAGCAACTGGAAGCAACTGGAGATGAGGTGTCCAGCTCGGAGGCACCACGAGATGTGCAATGACTGGGGATCGAACCCAGGAACTTTGGGTCCCGAGTCAGCTGCCCTGCCTCTACATCATCTCGGCCCCCAATGGTGGTGCACTACAGATCCTTAAAAGCTGTGTAGTAAGAATTTAGGCAAATTATTTCTATTTGTTGATTAATTTTATAAAATCTAGTAATTGCTAAGTGTATGAAACAAACTGCTGCAATAACGAACCAAACAAACAAAAAAGCAGCTCTAAATGTCATTGGCTGTGTCACACGTACTAAATATCAGCATTGTTTTTTGACAAATCAAGGATTGTTGACCTCTAATGAGTGCAGAACTGAAATAAATCAAATAGTGTTAGAAATTCCTACAAGCCACAAAGATCATGAACTAAAAACCACAAAATCATCCTGTAAACCTGAGAGTGACCAAACAACAAAGTGAACGACCTCAACTATTCATTTTGTCATAAGTTCACGTGTGTAATTTGTTCAACAAGCTGTGAAATCGATCCCTCTTTGAGCAAGTTAATGTCATTTGTTTCACAGCCGCCCGGCCCAAGGGTCAGCGTTTCACAGCACACAATGAAAAGGTTGAAAGTTCCACATTTTCACAACGCTTCAGCAGCCACAACAAGTTGATGTCAAGTCATTTTCAGGGGGCAATTTCACACCTTGAACGGACCTTTTTTTTTTTTTTTAAAGTGTAAATAAAAAAGGCCACCTAAATCAGAGTGACGTGGAAAAAAACATGCAAGACTACAGCTTTGGAGACGAAAAAGGCAAATGCAGTTTGTTGACTCAAAGACACCTGAATATACACTTATCAGTTATGACAATACAACCATTTGTAAGGTGAATGTGAAGCTCATTAAAGTCCTGACATCTGTGCTTATGACACTTTGACAGCAGGAGGTAAATCCTGTAAGCAAAGATCTTGCATGACCCATTAATGCTAGGAGTACGTGTCAAGAATGACTCGACTTCTACAACATCAAACCTTAGCTCACACTCATCATTTCTGAGACCCATTCAGCAGCTCCACTAATGTTTGAAAAGAACTTGCACAACACGACACAAGAGGTGTAAGCGTGTCTGATTAAAAACAGGACGATCAAACTAAATTTATGATTATGGTGTTATTAATGGAAGCTGATGGTGTTGGTTGAGTTTGCAGAATTCGATCCTTGCGAGATCAGCATGTAGGCATTTTGTGCGTGCGTGTGCACCCAAACACATGATCGCATCCAGGATTGTGTTTCCTTCAGGGGTCATAGCTGCATGTATGGAGAACAGCTGATGTGGCAAACTACCCTGCAGATGGAATCAAGGAATGATGAGGGGAAAAGGTGCAGGAGTACCCATAAAAAAAAACTACCGTAGTTGTTGTCACTTGTGTCCTTCCAAGTCAACCGGAGGAAGGCATGGCATCACCACCACAGGCATTTTTTCGTTGTCTCTTAAAGATCCATCTTCATTTAAATCCATAAAACTTATCAAATTGTTACTACAGTGAAGTACTTAAGTCTGTGGGCAAATGTCTTTTACCAAAAGGTTTCAAGAACCTCTCCACAAACTGTATTAAAACTTGCAGAAAGTAATACTAGAAGGTACATCTGCAATGGATTAGCATTTGGAGTCAACTTGTATAAAGATGGCTGCCACAGTAAGCAACAAAAACTGACTATCACAACAACTTATAGATGGCAACCCTAACATTGATGTGCAGCGATCCCTAACACAAATACACTGAGCATAAACTTACCAGGCAAGATTGTTGCTTAAAATATGACCACAACTTTGTCTGTTAGTATAATTTCCTGAATAAGCATACACTGTTGTTTTCCTGTATATTATTTTGATTAAAGCTACTGTATGCAACTTATTTTTTAAACATATTTCTTCACTCTGCCACTATATCCTGATATATTGATGTTTGACAGGTAATCTCTGAAAAAAACTATAGTCCTTTGGCGTCTCCCGGTGGTAATAAAAGCATTTATAAAAACCAGAGCGCCCCGCGGTTAACCAGCCAATAAAAACAGCCAGCCAATAAAAACAGAGCTTCTCACTTCTCACCCCCTAACCCACGCCCCCGCCTGTCAACCCTGCAGCGGCCGCGCAGGTTCTCGTTGAAATAATTGCAAAGCGATGCAAAACTGTTTTGTATGTGACACAAATGTATTAAATATCCCTTCTTCATCCCTGCTCTGGACTTTTCTTTTGTTTTTTTGCCAAAAGTCAAGTGATCGCTTCTTCCTCCAGACCTCGACTGACAGAAATGAGGAAGTCACGAGCGAATTAAATCATGTCCAACGTGGCTGCGTGAAGCTCTGCTGATTTCAGGGTGTTTTTGTTTTGCTGGACCAGTGCTCCATGTTTTTATTTTATTTTTTAGAACGTTTTATTAACATATAATCACAGAACTTTGCAGCGCTGAGACGGGACGTAGTGGAGGCGGAGCATTCCAGGCTGCAGCGCGAGCGAGGTGGAGCTGAGCCATATATGGCTCTGAGTGAGGAGGGACCAGAAACGTGTCTCTGTTCAAAATGTTTCTAAGTGCCAGCGTGTTCAAAAACTACACATTGCAGCTTTAAAACTTGACAGATAGATTGATACAACATCCACAGTATTGTGGACTCTGTGCCGATCCGGTGGGTTGAGATGCATCAAGAAAATCAGTTTACTGGTCAGTCTACCTTCTTACCCTCACCTACAGTCACTAACGTTGAGTCGTGACCAAAAGAATGAGATCACCAACACAAGTGGTTGAAATGTGTTTTCACCACAAGGTGGCTGGACTTAGAGGTAGGGTGAGAAGTTCAGTAATCTGGGACTCCTAGTACAGCCGCTGCTTCTCTCCGTCGATAGGAGCCTATTGAGGTGGTTTGGGAATCTGGTAAGGATGCTCCCCCCTAGGGAGGTGACCCCAGGGAAGACCCAGAACATGCTGGAGAGACTACAGTACATCTGGGAAATTCTAGAAGAGCTGGAAAAGATGTCTGGGCCTCCATGCACAAGCTGTTGCTTCTGCGACCAGACTCTGGAACAAGCTGAAGGTAATGGATATTTTGACGAAATACTTCAGCATAATTTCAGCTACTACAGATTTTTAAAAACCTTTTTCGGCTGCTCACTTCTTCAGGGGTCACCACAGTGAACTAAATCACATAAAGTTTTGGCGATTGTTTTTATGCCGGATGCCCATCCTGACGCAACCACAGACCACCGAGCTACAACAGCCCTCTGTGTGGAGCCGAGAGCTGCTGACTAGGGTGCCCCAGGGAGCAGATGGTGGGGGTTAAGGGCCTTGCTCAAGGGTCCAGAGTGGGGAAAATGAGGGTGGAAGCAGGTGTAAATGGTAAATGATAAATAGACTGTACTTGTATAGCGCCTTTCTGAATAATCAGCGAGGTAATCACAAGGTGCATGACACGCCCTCACTGCAGCCTACCTGCTAACAGGGTCTATTGAACCGGTCCCAGAGTTTGGGTATTACCTGGAACTACGTGGGACAGCTTCCGACTGAAGGCTGTCGATGGGAGAATTCATCTGGACTATTCACCTCCTAGCTTCCATAAGCCACACCCCTTTTTCACCTTGCCCCTCCCTCCACCTC
>JBBPBX010040849.1:0-29163 GCA_038048925.1 Garcialebias charrua
CCAAGGACTCCAAAAAGGGTGGGTAATCTGCGCTGCCGTTTGGCGCATAGGCACAAACAACAGTCAGAGCCCGTCCCCCCACACGTAGGCGAAGGGAGGCTACCCTCTCGTTCACCGGGGTGAACCCCAACGTACAGGCACCAAGATGGGGGGCAACAAGTATGCCCACTCCTGCTCGGCACCTCTCACCAGGGGCAACTCCAGAGTGGAAGAGTGTCCAACCCCTCTCAAGGAAACTGGTTCCAGAGCCAGAGCCATGCGTTGAGGTGAGTCCGACTATTTCTAGCCGGAACCTCTCAACCTCACACACTAGCTCAGGCTCCTTCCCCACCAGAGAGGTGACATTCCATGTCCCAATGGCCAGCTTCTGTAGCCGAGGATCAGACCGCCAGGGTCCCCGCCCTCGGCCACCACCCATCCCACATTGCACCCGACCCCTTTGGCCCCTCCCACAGGTGGTGAGCCCATGGGAAGGGGGACCCACGTCTCCTCTTCGGGCTGTGCCCGGCCGGGCTCCATGGGTAAAAGCCCGGCCACCAGGCGCTCGCCAACGTGCCCCACCTCCGGGCCTGGCTCCAGAGTGGGGCCCCGGTGACCCGCGTCCGGGCGAGGGAACATTGTTTCCATTAATTGAACTCATCATAGGGGTTTTTGGGCTGCACTTTGTCTGGTCCCTCACCTAGGACCTGTCTGCCTTGGGTGACCCTACTAGGGGCATGAAGCCCCCGACAGCATAGCTCCTAGGATCATTGAGACACTCAAACCCCTCCACCACGGTAAGGTGGCAACCCAGGGATAAATAAAAATCACATAAATATTACCATATTTTTCAGACTACAAGGCGCACTTAAAATCCTTTATTGTCTCAAAAATCGACAGAGAGCCCTATGTATTAATTTTGGTTGTGCTTACTGACCTTGGAACGATGTTATGTGGTACATGGCGCTCAAAAATCTGTCAAAATGAACTTATTTCACTTAATGCGCCTCATGTATGAAAACAGACCCGTTCATTGGTATTGCACCTTATAATCTGGCGCGCCTTAGTCTGAAAAATACGGTAAATATGGTAAAACTAGAAAAAACACATTTAAGCTATGGATGCAAAAGAATGAACGGCTGTCTAACTTTGCCTATTTACGCAATTATGTTATTGTTGGTCCATAAAAAAACAGGGATATTTCTTAATGGCATGGGCAGGAAACTCAATGAGCCATCATTTATAAAAACATGAAAAAGCTCTTGATTTGAAGGAGAGAATTTTTTTTTAAAACAAAGAACAAACTTCTGTTAGAAAGGAATTAATAGAAATAATTTCAACTGAGTGTGAAGTTGTGAAGTTAAGTGTCACAATATATTTTAAAAGAGGCAATGAGATCTTAAATTACCTTTTTTTAACCAAATCTTTAATAATCATTGAACAAAACAGTTGATCTTTAGGATGGTAACAGTAAGAAAAAAATATATATGAAAACATTTTTACTGTGTAACAAAAAGGCTATGGGTTGTTTTAGTTGTAAATTAAATATTCAGTTTCAATATCTGAGCTAAATATTTAGTTAGAAAATTAAATATTTATTTTGGAAATTAAATGTTTAGCTTAGAAATAAAATATTTAGGTCTGAGCTAAATATTTAGTTAGCAAATTAAATATTTAGTTTACGAATTAAATGTTTACCTTTTCCATCTCTACCACTGGTACATAAAGCTTTTAAAAAATCTGTTAATGCACACTTAAGACCAGCAGCAAACGCACTGACCCATCTTAGGAGGAGGTGTTTTTATAAAGCCAGCGGGTCACGTCCATGTTGATCCCACCACACCCACGTTTCCTCTGAAAATCTTGGAAGATAAATAACACCCGTGCAGAGATAACTTTGATTGCTGCACAACTTGACCACTAAAACACACACACACAGAGCGCATAGACAAACAAAAGCATCGGTGCTGCTTGCTCTGCGTCTTCCCGCTCTCTCCCTCATCCTCTAACATTCCCATCACCTTCCCACGCATGATGTGACTTCCTCCATTTAGCAAGCTTTATAAACAAACACTCCACATGCTAACCTTGCACAACTCAGGCTGCAGCCTTTGCTAAACGTCACCTCTTCACTCACACACTTACCACAATGTGAGGAAAGATGTGCAAATGCTCCAATCTGAACATTTGCCAACGTGCATATCGTTTAACAAATCGGTTTGGGAGTGCTTTCCACCCTCTTTGCCCTCTTTCCCATCTCAGCCATCACTTTCTTGGCCAACGGGTTCCTCCATCTGTTAGCCAGCTGGTGGAAGCAGGGGGGGAGATTCCCGCTCCACCCGTATATTTGTGAAAATCAACAGTCCAACTTTCTCCCAGCGACTGTAATGACTCTGGTTTCACCTCCCTGCATGATGTCACATGCAGGCCACCGTCACCGCAGTGTTGGACGCAGAGCGCAGGAACAAACCACTGACAAAATGTAGTTTTATTTAGCTGCAATCTTACTTTTGATGATTATAAACATGTTCAACCTACTGAATCCAGGATAGAGTTTAGATCAAATTTACATTAAATTCACAGATAAGTTGCGTAATATAGTTCAGCAACATGAATAAAGGGTCATATCAGCTTACTAAGGAGGTCACTAAGAAAAGCCTGTACACCAAAACGTGTCACTCATCAATCTTTTCTTCATCCTCCTCTCCGACAGATGGGGTCAGGATGAGGCTGGCTCTGATAGTGTGTAACTTGACCCGAATGATCTTGGCTCACCATTCATTCATTCATTCATTCATTCAACCTTTATTTATACAGGCTAGCCTCGTTGAGTCACAAGGACTCATTTACAAGAGGGACCTGTCTCACTCACACCAAACAACCATCCACTCTCACACTCACACCTAGGGTCAATTTAGAGTCACCAATCAGCCTAACAAGCATGTTTTTTGGTCTCACCATCCCCAGTGTTGGTTTAACCTGGTGTTAATGCACCCCCTTCGCTGCTTCTGAATCAAAGCTCTGTCTCACTGGGTCAAACACATGTCCAGCCTCCGTCACCGCTGCTGTCAAATGGACTTTTCAAGTAGCACCGTCTTGTTCAGAGATCTGTAGTCACATGTGTTGCTTGTCAGCTGGATGAAGCCGTGAGACCAGAACACTGGAAACCTGAGCGCTTTTACTATTTCAACACTGTGCTCTCAACTATTCCATAGTTTATATTTACATTTGACACTTTGGATAGCAATTAGTTTGATTTCAGCTTGTTTTTATTATTTAAATAAGTAAGTGCTATGTGTTATCATTATATGTTCCCATGCAATGGCAAAATTACTTCTCTGCATTTAACCCATTGCAACTGATACACCCAGGTGGAGAAAAGGGCAGCTATGTGAGTGCCCGAGGAGCATTTAGGGATTAGGTGTCTTGCTCAGAGACATCACAAAATGTGAGAATAGCTGGGGATCAAACCTTGGACTTTTGAGTCCCAACTCTGCTGCCCTGCCTCTACCCCATCTCTGCCCCATATGTAAAAATCACTGTAATGTCCCTTTAATTGGTATGGGTGACTTATCTGTGCTGCTGATTATCCATGCTGCTGATCTCATGCTGCTGATTATCTCATATCTCATTCATACCCATCTTCTCAACACATGTTCAGGCTAATGCTGTTAAGTGTTGAGCCATTCACATACATATGTAACTTATCATTTTTAACAGGAATATTTCCAGATAATATGAAAGTAGCTAAGGTTGTTCCTCTTTTTAAAAATGGTGATAAATGTGTATTCAATAATTATAGACCTATATCCTTGTTACCACAGTTTTCAAAAATTCTTGAAAAACTATTTGTGAACAGACTAGGCCAATTTATAGATAAACAAAATATTCTAAGCAACAGTCAGTATCAAAGTCAAGTCAAAGTCAACTTTATTGTCAGATCTGCAATATGTACTGTACAGGACATACACAGGACCGAAATTGCGTTTCTCTCAGTCCCTCGGTGCAACAGTAAACATCTAAACATTGAAACACTGAAACATATAATAATAGACATAAGCATAAAATAGTAAAACTAACACTGTCCTGAGTTTTTGCATAGTGGTATAAGAGTATGAAAATTTACACCAACTCTAAAACTAAAACTAAAACATTAAACATTTAATGAACATAATACTGTCCTGAGTTTTTGCATACTAGTATAAAAAAAGAGTATAAAAAGTATAACTAAAATAAACTAAAGGTTTCTAGCATTGACATTTGCAAAGTGGCAAAGCAGCGTATGAGTTAATGTACACAGTATATGTATGAGGTAGTAGTTGATGTTGTTATAGAGGCAAAAAGTGGCATATGCAGTAAGGCACATTGGGCATCCCTAAATAAGACCGTTCAGAGCACACTGTATATGTATCAGCAGTGGTGTAGATATTAGAGTAGTGTAAATGTAAACAGTAGTAATTAAATGTAAGCAGTAGTAATAAAAGTAAACAGTATTAATAAATGTAAACAGAGAATGTAAACAGTATTATGACTATAGGCAGTGATGTAATACAAACATTAGTGCAAGTATGAGAAGTAGTGCAAACTGTATGAGCACATGACCGAGAGTTTAGTGAATAACCCGTTTGATGACACAGAGTCCAGTGTTAAAATCTTTGTGTTGTGTGGTAATGTGTGAGAAAGTTTTAGTGTTAAGGCAGTTCAAATGGGAGGGGGGGCAGAGCAGGCAGAGTGTTTAGCATCCTGACTGCCTGATGAACAGAGCTGTCTCTCAGTCTGCTGGTTCGAGCCTGGAGACTCCTCAGTCTCCTCCCTGATGGCAGCAGTCTGAAGCAGCTGTGTAGTGGGTGTGTGGGATCACCTGCCATGCAGTGGGCTTTCCGAGTGAGGCGTTTGCTGTGTAAGTCCTGCAGTGAGGGCAAGGAGGTGCCCACGATCTTCTCAGCTGCTCTCACAATGCGCTGGAGGCTCTTGCGGCAGGATGCAGTACATGCACCAAACCACACAGTGATGCAGCTGGTCAGGACACTTTCTATGGCACCTCTGTAGAAGGTGCTCATGATGGGGGTTGAAGCTCCAGCCCTTTTCAGCTTGCGGAGAAAGTAGAGACGCTGGTGAGCCTTCTTTGCCAGTGCTGCAGTGTTCCTGCTCCAGGACAGGTCCTTTGAGACGTGCACTCCCAGGAACTTGGTGCTGTCTACTCTCTCCACTGCGGTGCTGTTGATGGTCAGAGGGGCATGTTGGGCATCCCTCTTCCTGAAGTCCACAACAATCTCCTTTGTCTTCTCCACGTTGAGAGTGAGATTGTTGTGTCCGCACCACAAGGCCAAGCGGCTCACCTCGTTCCTGTAGTCCGTCTCATCGTTGTTGCTGATGAGACCCACCACTGTTGTGTCGTCCGCAAACTTGATGAAGTGGTTGGAGCTGTACGATGGTGTGCAGTCGTGTGTTAGCAGGGTGAATAGAAGGGGGCTCAGCACACATCCTTGTGGGGCCCCTGTGTTCAATGTGATGGTGCTAGATGTGTTACTCCCGACCCGCACTGTCTGTGGTCTCCCGGTCAGGAAGTCTAGCAGCCAGTTACACATTGAGGTGTTCAGCCCCAGACTGTCCAGTTTAAGGATGAGCTGTTGGGGGATGATGGTGTTGAATGCCGAGCTGAAGTCAATGAACAGCATTCTAACATAGGAGTCCTTCGTGTCCAGATGTGTGAGAGCTGTGTGGAGGGCAGAGGAGATGGCATCGTCGGTTGAGCGATTAGGTCGGTATGCAAATTGGAAGGGATCCAGGGAGGCAGGGAGGACAGATGTGATGCTTTTCATGACTAGCCGTTCAAAGCAATCAGTATGGGTTTAGATCAAAAAACTCTACATCAATGGCTCTCATGGAATTAATGGAACAAATAACTACTGCTGTCGATCAAAAACAATATTGTATCAGTATTTTTGTTGATTTAAAAAAAGCATTCGATACTATTGATCACACCATTCTCCTAGAAAAACTGAACAAATATGGTATTAGAGGACCAGCATTACAGTGGGTATCTAGCTACTTAAAAGATAGAAAACAATTTGTACAAATAAATGATGTAAGATCTGACCTCTGTAATATCACATGTGGAGTTCCCCAAGGCTCTGTACTTGGACCAAAGCTTTTTATTTTATATGTGAATGACTTGGTAAATGTGTCAGGACTCCTTAAATGTGTACTTTTTGCTGATGATACCACTTTTTTCTGTTTAGGGGAAGATATAGAACAAATGTTGGAATTGATAAAGACAGAATTTGTCAAGATACAAACTTGGTTTAAAATAAATAAATTATCATTAAATCTAGAAAAAACTAATTACATGATATTCGGTAATAAAAAGAAAACTGTTGATGTTCCACTCAAAATTGAGGATGTTGAGATTTGTAGAGTGAGTGAGGTGAAGTTTTTGGGTGTTATCATTGATGACAAACTGACATGGAAACAACACATAAATTCTGTAAGAATAAAAATAGCTAAATCGATAGCAGTACTGTACAAAGTCAGAGACCTATTGAATGATAAAGCTCTGTATTTGTTGTATAACACAATCATTGTTCCACACTTAATCTATTGTATTGATGTTTGGGGGAATGCGTGTAAAACAATCACAAAGCCTATTTTTGTATTACAGAAAAGAGCCGTAAGAATTATCACTAGAAAGCATTACCGTCATCCATCAAGTACATTATTTTATCAACTAAAGTTATTGAAGTTCCATGATTTGGTAGACTATAATATTTTATCAGTTATGTATAGAGCTCAAAATAATACATTACCTTTAAATATCCAAATGCACTTTGTTAAAAGACAAAGTTGTTATAATCTTAAGGGGACAGAGTTGTTTGTAAAACCACAATTCAGAACCAGTTTGAAGGGACGTTCTACCTCAATCCAGGGAATTAGATTATGGAATGGCTTGGAGAATGTAGTTAAAAATGCCAAGTCAATGTTTACATTTAAAAAATGATCAAAACAAATGTGTTAAAAAAATATATGTGAAATAACGTAATGTGTATTGTATTAGTTAGAAAATTAGAAAGTGTTAGTCATTTTGTACTGTATTAGTATTAGTTAGAAAATTAGAAAGAGTTAGTCATTTTGTACTGTTGGCTGAAGATTATTATTGTTTAATCTGATTGTTGGAAAAAGTTGGTTGAAGATTATTATTGTTTACATGGTTGATTATTGTTGTTTAATCTGATTGTTGGAAGTAAGGGGCAGATATAATAAGATTTATTCTTCTTTCTGCTACCTTTCATTTTTTTACATTTTGTACACAATCATTTATGAGATTGTCTTGTATTGTTTCTTTTGTAAAAAAATGAACAAATTTAATAAACATAAACATAAACATAAGTCATATTGTTTTACATTATTAGTGTATATCTTAGATCTTTTAGCGTACCATTATGTGTTCATTTAAAGGGGACCTCAGATGGGTTTTTAAATTTTTTATGGTATGTCTGTGTGCTATCCAGACCCTGTTCATTGAATTTAATACACAAAATAATTCTTAGATAATAAATTATACCCTTTTTAATTCTGCCATTTCTAACTTCCGTTCTAAACGACCGGTTTATGATAATGAGCTCTGAAGTCCACGCCCGTCAAAACTCTGTCTCCGCCCTCTGTAACTGCCAGTATCTCAAATCTGTTGTTTTAAAATTAGCTTTTTTTATTACTCGTTTGACTTACTGTTAGTGCTAGCTTAAGATAACTTACCGAAAGCTGTTTGTGCGCGCCGCCATTAGCTGCTTCTTTTATCATGCCCTCCCGAATCCGAGGCTAAAATTAGCTCTTCCTCCTCCTTCGGTAACAAACAGCCCGCGTAGCTCCTGCTAGTTGCATGCGGCGCTTTGATCCACGGCTGCACATCCAATCCAGACACACGCAAAGTTCACCGAGTGTTTCCAGTTAATTTATCCGTATGAGGCAACCTCTGACCGGACCCACACGGTCCTCAAAAGCCAGCAGCTCACTGCAGCCCGATCTCTCCGAAACAAAACAAAAAAAAGATGCCGTGGCCGGGAAGCGAACCCCGGTCCTTTGGGTGCGACACCAGTGATTTAACTCGCTGACCTACAGGCGCAGTTGAACAACAGCAGTCCTTCATCGTATAAGAAACAAATACAACCACCTACTTTTAGAACGCTGGAGTTTTGATTAGATTTTGATGAAGTGAAAGGTATTCTTAAAATAAATAAATTGCTAATCTGAAAAGTATATCGATCAGTGGTGCTTGTACGTTTCAGACTGTCGCCCCGCGAGAGTGTGTGTGTGCACAGTTTCAACGAGACAGAGTTCAAACAAGGTAATAAAACATTCTGGTTTTACTCAAGATGTGCTGCGTGGCTGGAGCAGGGCAAGCCCCTAGCCCCCCCGGGGGCTAAATAAATGAATAAATAAATAAATGACCGCCGGGTCAGCTCCAAAACTGCTCGGCAACCGTGACGTCTATTATACTCAAGTGGGTTGAGCCGCACCAGGGGTTGCTAGGTGAGGGGCTGGACTCAGGTTTGGTGTGGGTTGTCCTGCGGTTTGTGACGTCACAAACCGCAGGAAGTGTGAAACGAACCGTATTTATCACAGACAAATAAATCTACTTAGAGTAAATAAACCACTGGGTGCATTTTTTTGGCACAAGGACTGTTTTTTTATGAAGTAAATACCCAAAGTTGAGTAAAAAAAAAAAACATTAAAAAGTGAATTTTGCATGTGTGGTCCCCTTTAATGTATATTTTAGGACTTTTAGCATACCATTTGGCGTTCATTTAACATACATCTTGGATCTTTTAGCATTCCGTTTGACGTTAATTTAGTGTATATCTTAAATCTTTTAACGTACCATTTGGCATTCGTTTAGCATATGTCTTGGATTTTTTTAGCGCACCGTTTGGCACTCGTTTAGCATATATCTTAGATCTTTTAGCGTACCATTTGAAGTTCATTAAGCGAATATCTTAGATCTTTTAGTGTACCATTTTGCATTCCTTTAGCGTATATCTTAAATATTTTATCGTACCATTTGGCATTCGTTTAGCGTATATCTTAAATCTTTTATCGTACCATTTGGCATTCATTTAGTGTATTTCTTAAATCTTTTAACGTACCATTTGGCATTCATTTAGCGCATTTCTTAAATCTTTTAACGTACCGTTTAGCATTTGTTTAGCGTATATCTTAGATCTTTTAGTGTACAGTTTGGCATTCGTTTAGCATATGTCTTAGATCTTTTAGCGTACCATTTTGCATTCCTTTGGCGTATATCTTAAATATTTTATCGTACCATTTGGCATTCATTTAGCGTATTTCTTAAATCTTTTAACGTACCATTTGGCATTCATTTACCATACCATTTACCATACCATTTTATTTATAAAGCACTTTAAACAGGAACAAGTCCACACCAAAGTGCTGGACAAACAAACACGCAACAGGCAACACAGACAATGAAGTACAACACGAAAAACATAAAAAACATTGCAGATCATAAATCAAACGATCCAATACAAATCAGCTGGCATTGAAAGCGATGGAGTAGTAGTGAGTTTTTAACCGGGATTTGAAAACCGAGAGGGAGGGGGCCTGTTTGATGAGCAGCGGTAACTCATTCCATTTAGCGCATTTCTTAAATCTTTTAACGTACCGTTTAGCATTTTTTTAGCGTATATCTTAGATCTTTTAGTGTACAGTTTGGCATTCGTTTAGCATATGTCTTAGATCTTTTAGCATACCATTTGTACCATTTGACGTTCGTTTAGCATATCTTTGATTTTTTTAGCGTATCATTTGGCGTTCGTTTAGCAGTATCTTAAATCTTTTAACGTTCCATTTAGCATTCGTTTGGCGTATATCATAGATCTTTTAGCGTACCATTTGACGTTCATTTAGCGTATACAGGTAGTCCCCGATTTACGAGCGAGATCCGTTACAACGAGGCGCTTGTAAACCGGAAATCTCGTAATTTGGAACGGCCGCCACGCTTCTCGTAAGTCCGGAATTTCGCTCGTAAATTGGAACGGTTTTGCTAGCGCGACTACGAACACTCGTTTTTCATCGAAAAACTGCTTATGAGTGCATAAAAATGATCGGAAACGTGTGTCCACATGTTTAGCTAACGAACTGTGGTGAAAAAACACAGGAAAACTCAGTATTTTTTGCGTTTTTTCCAATAATTCGCCAGCTCGTAAGTCAGGAACCTCGTAGATCAGAGCGCTCGTAAATCGGGGACTACCTGTATCTTGGATCTTTTAGTGTACCTTTGGCATTAGTTTAGCGTATATCTTAGATTTTTTAGCGTACCATTTGACGTTCATTTAGCGTATAGCTTAGATCTTTTAGTGTACCACTTGGCATTAGTTTAGTGTATATCTTAGATCTTTTAGTTTACCATTTGGCATTCGTTTAGCATATGTCTTAGATCCTTTAGCATACCATTTGGCATTCGTTTAGCATATATCTTTGAATTTTTTTATCGTACCATTTGACGTTCGTTTAGCATATAACTTTAATTTTTTTTAGCATACCATTTGGCATTCGGTTAGAGTCAGAGAGTCAGAGAGTCTTTATTGTCATTTGCACCGCATGTGGTACATGTGATGAAAACGAGATTATGTACACGGGGTCCCAGTTACATCCAACAACAAATGCAATAGAAAAACAGTAATAACATCTAGAATTAACTAAGAAAAACATCAACTAGTAATACACTAAGCCTAATATAGTGGGAATAAACAGCAGCACGAACATGAGTTTGTATGAGCAGATGGTCACAGATGAACACAGATAAACACAGCAACAAGAAAACAGATCAGCATCAGCATGATGTGATATTTTGCAGTGTTTATTTTTTATTTTATTTTAATTTATTCATGAGTCTAACAGCCTCAGGGTAGAAGCTGTTCCTCAGTCTAGTGGTTCTACACTTGATGCTCCTCAACCTCCGTCCTGAGGGGAGTGGGGCAAAGAGTGAGTGTGCTGGATGAGTGAGGTCTTTCATGATGCAGGTGGCTCTTTTCCTGCATCTGGAGGTGTAAATGTCTGTGATGGTGGGGAGACTGACTCCAACAGACTTCTGTGCAGCCTTCACCACTCTCTGTTGAGCTTTCCTCTCTTCAACTGTGCAGCCTCCATGCCACACGTTAGGCTGCTAGCGTACAATATACAGCGTACTGTTTGGCATTTGTTTAGCGTATGTCTTAAATTTTTTGCATACATTTGGTGTTTGGTTAGCGTATATCTTGAATCTTTTAAAGTACCATTTAGTGTTCGTTTAGTGTATATCTTAGATCTTATACAGTACCGTTTGGCGTTTGTTTAGTATATATATCTTAGATCCTTATTTACTGTTTCTTTTTATACTTTATAATTGTAAGGATGGCAATAATTTGCTAATTTTGGGTGTAACTGGGATCCTGTGTATATAATTTCGTTCCAACTCATGTACCACATGTGATGCGATTCGAATGACAATAAAAGTAACTTGAACTTGAACTAAAAATATATAATATAAATCTATCATTGTATCATTTGTTGGAACAAAACAGGAAAAAGTAAATGCTTATTTATGTTCAGCTATTTTATGTTGCTTTAGTGTTTATATTTTACCTCAAAGACTCTCATTTTTAGTTTATTTTGTGAATAGTACCGCATATTCATAATTATTGAATTATAGTTGATCTCTGAGATTTTGTAACGCTCTCTGAAAATGGTGATTTGTTCTGAAAACCACAGTTTCATAAAATAAATCATCTACCACAGCCACGTCCACAGCTTTTCTTAATAAATCTTTAATTTCAGTGGTGAATTATTTTAGACTTTCAGAAAACGGAGCTTTGGTTTTGTTAACATTAAAATTAAAATTGTTTATAACCAAACGTAATTTGGGGGAATTTTTAATTCATTTTTCAGAGCATAAAAACAATTGATCAGACTTTTTCTTGGACAAAACAAATGTGGGAATCTTGGCTTTAAATCATTAACTTGTACACATTGCTGAACAATATGATATATTTCTCAATTGAATGGTCTAAAACAAAGAGGTTAAACAAATCTTAAGTCATTTATTCTTAAAACTTTCAAGCAAAATGAAAAGAAAGTTCTGTTTGTTCACAATATTTCCAGGTTCTCTCCCGTTTTAACCTTCTTATCGTAGTAACAAGAACTTTGTGCCCCTGTGACCTTGGACCAGTAATGTCTGGCTCACTTAGCCTCTTACAGGGTCTCAAATCGCAAATTGGTCTCAGACATGAGGCCAGACTACAAGTGGGTTATCAACACCAAGTGTGTGACCATGAAAGCTGAAGGTCTTTTGGTGGATGGGAAAGTTTGCCTAAGATTACCATTTGAAATGTCAGAGTTTTAACTTTACTTCAAGTAGAAGGAAAGAGTAAAAAGTTGAAGTAAACATAAATAGGTACATGTCATCGGGCCTCAGAGGGCAAATCCAGGAGATGCTTAAGAAAAATAAACAGCAATTTTCCTTCATTCATTCAAATCCTCTACACATATTAATAGATTTAATGGTCATGTGTTTGTAAAACGGTGCTTTTGGTCTTCTGATCATTAAAGAAAAAAACGGACCTTATCGCAGCAGATCCTCCCACTTTCTCTGCTTGTCTCGCACTATTCATGCAGCTATTCATGCAGCTCTCGGGTGAAAGTCTTAAGTCTTTCCTTCATTCATTAAGATGCCTGTTCAGTCTAGCTGAGGTTTCCATGTCTGTCCAAACACGGAGACGCTCAGGCCGAAGAAAAGTCAACCAGAGAGAAATCCCATCTGTGTCCTCATCCATTCTACAGGTCTGGACATGAGCAAACAGCATGCATTCACCGCCCTGGCAACCCTCTTTTCACTTCACACTGGCAAAATGACACACACACACAAATCAAAGTTCTTGACAGGAGACCCAACTCCCTCTCTTGGTATAGTCCCGTACAAAACAAGACTTCCTGGTTCTTTGTGACACTGAAAGCAAAGCAGTAAGGAGCTGAGGCCTATGGGTTTCTGTTTAAATGACAAAACTTCGACTACGGTGCAGCAAAGGCCTGAATGTTGTTTGCATATGGTAATCGTTTTCCAGACAGACTTACAAATGCTTTTATGTGGTGTAGTAACACAAAAGCATTTAGGATTTACAGATAAATGTTTGTTACAATTAAATTCAATCGGAACACATTTTTTTCTTCTTCACTATTCCTCTTGAATGTTTTGATTAAAATAAATTAGAGCCGTAAATCTTTTGCTGAGCTATGTTGATGTGGCCGTCGAAAGGCAGAGGCGGAAGATTATGTTTTCGCCTGCGTGAGTCAACAGGATTCAAGATGGCTGCCAAAGCCAACTTAGGCCTCATGGACTGAGGTTTTGTGGGCAAGTTTGACCCAATGGCAGCAGGAGGGTTAAGAGCTCACAACTGGTCTAATATTTAATCAATTTTACAAATAATCATGTAGAAGTTGATGTGGTTTTATCTGACGCTGACCCCAAAAAATATTCTGAGTGCTAACTATTTGAGCAAGAGCTTTGCTTAAAATTTTGTCTTTGATTATTGCAGTCAACCATGTTTGTCTGTTAGCAAAATATCTCACAAACCACTGGACAGACTTTTATCCAATTTTTAAAAAGTAATCATTGGATGTACATCTTATCTTAACTCCCCTTAGAAACCACAAAAATGGCTACAATTCAATCAATTTTTACAGATATTGTGCTAAAATTTGACATTTGTTGTACCTGAGAGTCAATTCAATTCAGTTTATTTTTATAGTGCCAATAAATCACAACAGAAGTCATCTCAGGACACTGAACAGAAACATTCATCTATATAAAAGCAAGTTAATAACGTAATTTATCTAGGAATGCACAATATTATCGGCATGGTATCGGTATCGGCTGATATTAATGTTAAAGTTCAATATCGGACATCAGCCATTCCATCAAAATAACTCACCGATATAAAAGACGCTGTTTGTGTATGCCTGCAGTGGCAGCACAACGTGATGACGTCACATATGCGCCTACCTGATCTGATCACGGCGGAGAGGAAAATTCAAAATGTCAGCGGTGTAGTTTTTTTTTTTTCATTGAGGATGTCGGATTCTGAAGATTTTTGGACTACGTTGAGCCTCGCTACATTGTCCCGAGTCGGATATATTTTTCCAACATAGCCTTAACCAGTGGTGGGCCTCCGACCGCTAGGGAGCGCTATTGCGCTAATCCGCTTTTAGCGTAGCTAAATAATCTGTTAGCTTTACAGCGGATTGACTAAGTTTTATAATTCATAAGCGGATTTATGCTATTTTTATTTAAAATGCAGTACCGCTAATAACTATTTATCTATCAGTAAAAACGAAATAACGTATTTACGAGCAGCGCCGGATGTGGTCCGTCACAAAAAAGCGTCCCCCTCAGTCTCTTGGTGTGTGCTCTCTCTCTAGCAGTTAGCAGCCAGTGTGTTACTCTGGAGCCTTATTGCTTGTTTTCGAAGAGTCAGACGAAGACTTTTTAACATGGAGGGTGAACTTATGGATGTTTCTCAGGGCCTACGCGACGCGTCTGGATTTAAAAATAGAATTTTCGCCACATTAGCACTCTTCAAAATGGCGTCCGCGACGGCCAAAGAAGCCAGGATTTTACAACAAAACACGGTAAAACAATTATTTCTTTGCTGAGAAAAAATATATTTCATAGCTGACGTTATAGCACAAGTTTTCCTGAGCTTGAGAGTTTCACGAAATGGTCAAATCTGCTGGATTTAAAAAAAGTAGTTCACCATTAGGACTCTTCAAAATGGCGTCCGCAGGGCAGCAAACTTACATACTCAGGGAATCACAAGGAACTCAGGAGACAGAGGCAACAGGAGGAGACAATGCCAGGACAATGATAAACACAGAGATACAGACTTATTTTTGATTTGATGTTCATTCATTCATTTTAAAAGAACAATACAAAACAGTTTCATCAGATACAAGGATGAATAGACTTTTAGCTGAATGGATGGATGGATAGACAGTTAGCTGGATGGCTGATCTTTAACAAGTTCTAAAATCATTAAAATTTAACCTCAGCTTGTGCCTCTGACCCAACAGAACCTCCTTCAGCAGCAGAATCCTCTGTGGTTCTCTGACTTCATCAGTCTGCAGGACTTCATCAGTCTCTCTCCTGGTTCTGGAGGAGTTCTGACCCACTTTCCATTGTTGCTTCAGTTCTTTGAGGTTTCTGCTCAGCTCTCTGAAGGTTTCAGGTTCAGGTTCTGGACTCTGACTGGGCCGTTGATTTGATTTGATGTTTATTCATTCATTTTAAAAGAACAATACAAAACAGTTTCATCAGATACAAGAATACAAGTAGGATAAAATGAAAGGAGCAGAAAGAAGATGAAATCTTATTATATCTGCCCCTTATTTATTTCACAGTTTGTTCAACCAATGATAACCTTCAAACTACATCACAAAATGAATAACTCTACTTAATTTTTCTAACTGTAATACACAAACACACTAAGCTACATCATATATAGTTTTTGAGCAAGTCCTTTTTGACCTTTTTCTTAAATGTATACATTGGGCAGCACGTTGGCACAACTGGTAGAGCTGCTGCCTCTCAGCGAGAAGGTTGCCGGTTCAAATCCCGGTCCGGGGCCTTTCTGGGTGGAGTTTGCATGTTCTCCCCGTGCATGCGTGGGTTTCCTCCGGGTACTCCGGTTTCCTCCCACAGACCAAAAAACATGCTTGTTAGGCTGATTGGTGACTCTAAATTGACCCTAGGTGTGAGTGTGAGAGTGGATGGTTGTTTGGTGTGAGTGAGACAGGTCCCTCTTGTAAATGAGTCCCCGTGACTCAACGAGGCTAGCCTGTATAAATAAAGGTTGAATGAATGAATGAATGAATTGATTTTGCATTTTTAACATCACTCTCCAGAACATTCCACAATCCAACTCCCTGAATTGAGGTAGACCGTCCCTTTAAGCTGGTTCTGAATTGTGGTTTGATGAATATCTGTCCCTTTAAGATTGTAATAACTTTGTCTAAATTTCTTTGGATATTTAAAGGTAATGTGTTATTATGAGCCCTATACATAACTGATAAAATACTATATTCTACCAATTCCTGGAATTTCAATAAATTTAGCTGAAGAAACAAGGTGTTTGATGGGTGACTGAAATGTTTTCTGGTGATTACTCTTACAGCTCTCTTTTGTAAAATAAAAACAGGCTTTGTAATTGTTTTGCACGCTTTTCCCCAAACCTCAATACAGTACAATAGATTAAATGTGGAACAATGATTGTGTTATACAACATATACAGAGCTTTATCAATTACAAAATCCCTGACTTTATATACAGGTACATGAACACACAGCATGACAATCACAAACACCTGGACAACAAAATGGAGGAGATAAGCAAGACAATTAACAGAGAGACCAGGGAGTGTAGGGATGGGGACCCACCACCTGAGAGCAACATGCTTACAACTGTTATCTTGAAGTTCTAGGGTGTAGAGAGCCACAGAAACGGTTATGGTAGGCCGGATTTGGCCCACGGGCCTTGAGTTTGACACATGCGATCTAGTGGTACTAAAAGTAACAAAAGAAGAAGAAAAAAAACAGCCAAATATGTCAGCAGTTTAGCTAACAGACTTTGGAATGGGTACATTTTGTCCTTGTGAAACCTGTTGAAGAGAACCAAACTAAATACTCTGAAACTCAAACAACTTACTGTATAACAGTTCATGCACCGCTAGTTGGCAGTGTAGTGCAAATATTGCATAACTTGCTGCTACCAATTGTTGAATTTAATTAGCGGATTAGAATTAGCTTCCCCTAATTTTCATAAGACATTAGTGCTTTTGAAATTGCGGACCTAAATAAATTAATTAGTGCTTTAGAAATAGCGGAACTAATTTTTGGATTAGCGTTGCCCACCACTGGCCTTAACCGAGTTACAAGCCATCATTTCCGATGTCATTGAGAAGCTAATAGCCGATAGCACTTGAGTGAGTTTTACCACAGACATTTGGACGTTGTGTTAGCGTCGTTAGCATGATTAGTCTTACAGCACAATAGATAGACAAAAACTTTGAGCTTAAAAAGTCTGTCCTTCATGCACAGGAGTGCAGAGGATCCCACACTGCAGCTAGAAACCTAGAACAAGCCTCCACAAGTGAGACCGCATCACAGGTGCCTAATACTAATAAATTATATTTAACACTTTTCATTTAATATAAGGTGCCAATCATATCTGTTACTGAATATATGTCACCAGCTTTTACAGCTGTTACACCAGTGGTCCCCAAACTTTTTCCTGTGAGGGCCACATAACTTTTCCCTTCTCTGGTGGGGGGCCGGAGTCAGTTTTTAACAGGAAAAAGTGTGACGATTGCAGGAGTGCCTAAATCAGGGGTGCCCAACCTTTTTTGAACCAAGAGTTACTTTTGAAGTCGGCAGTTTGCCGAGAGCTACTCGTCCAGTCTCAGTATCAAAAAACAAAATTTTTCATCTCCCTACTCCTCACTTCTTTAAAGTAAATAAAACAGAACGTAATGTGTTGCTAGTTTTATTTAATTAAAGTATTTTATCAAAGTAAAAGGACGCAATATTTGAAAAGCACACCATATTTTTTAAAGAAACTAATAACGAGGCGCAGGTAGGTCTCCAGATGATCATCAGTCATTGTGGATCTGTTTTTGGACTTGATGATTTTCATGTGTGAAAAAGCAGACTCACACAGGTAGGTAGATCCAAAAAGTGCTGTTAAGTTCAAAGCACATCTTCGGATGTAAGGATACTTTTCTTCTGAGAGCAGACTCCAGAACTCTCCATCCACGCCAGGTGATGCTCGAATTACAGATGAGGCAAATAGACTTTGAATTAGAATAAACTAATTGCGTGCCACCTCTGATCTGACTCTGTTCAAAACCAGACTGAAGACCCACTTGTTCAAAAAAGCTTTCAGTGTGTAACTTTTATTACTTTTGGTATTTTAGTAGCATTTTTATTTCCATTGCCTTCTTTTATTGCTGTTGTTTCTTATTCTATTTTCATTGATTTATTGTTCCAGTTTATTCATCTTTTTATCCTGTTAAGCACCTTGGTCAATGCAAGGCATTGTAGGAAGGTGCTATACAAATAAAGTTTATTATTATTATTATTATAAACAAAAAAATACTCCTCCTCCCACTCTGTGTGAAAATAATACGTTTTTGTTTGCTTGTTTGCTAGTTTTCCATCCATGTTTACTGTGCACCGACAGCTCCACTGCTGTCCTAAAGTCTCGTGAGAGCGCTGTGTCACCGCACCCAAAACTCGCAAGACTATGTCTGTGAGAATACAAGATGAGGAGGGCTGAGGAAAGCGTTGCTGCGCATTGGAATATCGTCACTCCTCCCACCCCAGCTAGCTCCCTTTATGTGAAAGGGAGACAATTCAACTTACTCCTTCATCTTTAAAAACTGTGTTAGGATAGGCTAAGTACTTGGTGACCGTACAGTACTGTACATGTATTCATTTGTAAAAAAAAAATTAATAATATATATATATATTTTTTTTACTATTCTGGGGGCCGGACCAAATGTGGGGGCGGGCCGGATGCGGCCCGCGGTTTGGGGAACACTGATTTACAACATATTACTGTAACAATTGCGGCTATAGTTATATACAAGGACTGAAAAGACTCCAAATAGATTTACAGTGTTTAATTCTGTCAGCAGGGGTGATAATGTTTCTGCTGCTCTTTCTTTCAGTAGTGGGTAGGAGTAAGTTGTGGGGAAGGTAGACCCAATGGTTTCAGGGTGAAGAAGATGTACGTCTGAACAATGGTTCCATGCAGGAGGCAGGCAAGTGGTATGAAGGTGTGGAGGCAGCTGAGGAGGCACAGCAGAGCTCGAAATCCACAGAGGGACAGTCAGGGGGACATCGGGGATTACAGTAATCCCTCGCTATTTCACAGTTCGTTTTTTGAGGACTTGCTAATTCGTGGTTTTTCTGAAATAAAATTGGACCTGACACACGGTTGGCTGATTGATGGATGAGCCGCATGATAGGCATGGGAATTTTATTGAAAATGAATTATTTTATATTATTTAGCACCTGCCACGCCTGTGTGCAGTCCACAGCTTGCAGGAAAAGCATCCACCTGCAGCGTGTCATATCTCTGTGCTACAGCGGAGAAGTGGGCGTGTCCGAGAGCGCTGGAAGGTGCCTCCGTGCAGCTGGAGCCAGAGAACTGAAATCATGACATGCTGTGCTCTTTTAGAGCCTTTAGAATATATATATATACACACATAAATATACTTCTTACTACTTGTACTTGCAGTTTTTTACTTATTGCGGGGCATCAGGGTATGGATCTCCCGCGATAAACAAGGAACTACTGTATACCGAAAGCATGAAGAACTATAAAGCTGGTTAATATTTGGTTAAGCTCACAAGTAAAAGGCTAGAGCATAACTACCATTTGGCAGTTAATGCTCCAGCACTGACTGGATATCCTCTGCAGCCTATTATGCTCCTCTTGCTTATGAAGCCGATGGTCCTCAGGTGCTGCTGATTGGTGCTCAGATGTGGCTGCAGAGCAGAACTCCCACAGTTACGCACCAACATGTTGCAGGAGATTGCACATGTTTTCAAGGTTTAACTAAAACAGCTTCATGATTTGTCAATATGAGATGCTTAGTTTATGTTTTATTAGAGTTAGTTTAAAACTCTGGTTTGAAAAGAAGTGGGCAATATGCATTTCTTCAAGGAACAATAGGTTTAAGTTATAAATGCAGTTTAATATGAGGAAAACATAACTATATTTTATCTACTGAAGCCGTTCAAAATTAGTCAGCAGTCATGCACCTCCTGTTAAGTTAAAAAAAATGTATTTTCCATATTTGTAACACACGTCACACAGCGAGAGCAATGCGATGGAAACGTTCAGTCCTCAATTGGGGAGTTTGCTTAGACAGATAGGACAAATATTTCTTTTGTGTGGTCGTATCCTCGCCTCAGTTTGGCTCTGACAGCCACAGAAGGAGTGAACAATTCAAACTTGACCACATTATGGACAAAGTGGCTGCTCTGTCCAAGACACATGACATTCTCACCAGCTGTCTGTTTGCACTGCAACAATATAAGCTTGGGTATCAATTAGCTTTATAAAGGGAGAAGAGCCTAATGGCACAGTGGAGACGTAATAAAAACACAGAGAAGCTGGACTTTAAATGTGAAGCCAACAATAAATGAATCCAATTATTTCTAAACTGAACAAACAAAGACAGCTTCACACGACTTTAGCGCCATATGGGAGCTTCTTTAGAGGCAAAGATTCTGTAATAGCACACCAACTGCAAGGTCAAACTGCAGCCGGGACCACATGTTCCTGTAAATCAAACCACGACTGCTCTTTAGTGGCAGGGTCTGACAACTAGCAACGAGGAGCAGGTGATTGCATTATGATCACTTCATAATTTGTCTTCACAAACTGCTTGGATAGACAGGCAAACTGAGAACCAGCAGCCTGAAAAAAAAAAAAATTCATATACATTCTGGTGCAGTACCTGTCTTCTACGAGAACTTTAACTATGTCCAATAAGTGAACAGCCATCAAAGCACCAAATGAGACCAACTAGAGAAATCACATTTCCTGTGAAAATGGAGTGTGAATACTTATTGCTTAAGAACTTCCTGAAAAACAGCTGAAATGTAGCTGAAATGGAAGAACAAGCTTACGTTTGCAGAAGAAAACAGAAATTATTTGCAGAAATTAGCACAAAATTGGGAAATTAGCTAAAAAATAGGGATGGGGCCGATCCGATCCAGTATCGGTATCCGATACCAGCATTATTTAAGTATCGGGTATCGGATCAAACCTGCCGATACTTTTCCGATCCAGCTTCAAAGAGCACTTGTGTTCAATCACAATCTGTGACTGCCCTTTTTAACATTGTGTGAGATAAACCCAATGAAGACACTCTTAAGCCTTACAATAGGGGGGTTCCCTATTGTAAGGCTTAAGAGTGTCTTCATTGGGTTTATCTCACACAATGTTAAAATGAATAGTTTGGGTGCAAAAGTTTCATTATACAGAGTCAAATACCTGAACAGTATCGGATCGGGAAAGTATCGGTATCGGTCGATACTGAGTTAATAAGTATCGGGATCGGATCGGAAGTGAGAAATGTGGATCGGTGCATCCCTACTAAAAAAGTTGAAATTAGCCAAAAATAGGTGAAAATAACAGTAGCTGGAAAGGCAGAAATAAGCTTTAACTATGAGAAGGAAGTGGAAGGAGCTGAAATTAGCTAAAAAATGTGGAATTAGCTGAAAAAGCTCATTTTAGCACAAAACGACTAAAAAGTAGCTGAAATAGCTGAAACTAGCAATAAAAAGCTGAACTGAGAATAACAAGCTGAAATGATAAGAAATAAGTTAATTAGGCTGAAAGAAGCAGAAATGAGCATAAAGTGGAAATTATCTCAAAACATCTGAAATGAGCTTAAAAATGCTAAGAAGCTAGCTGAAAAAGTAGATCAAGCTTAAATTAGCAGAAGAAAGCAGAAAAACATGTCTGACCAATTATGCTGAAAGAAGCAGAAATTAGCACAAAAGGTGGAAATTATCTGAAAAAAATCTGAAATTAGCAACAAATAGCCAAAAAGTAGCTAAAAAGCAGAAAGAAGCTGAAATTACAAGAAGGAAGGATAGGGTACATTTTAAATTTGGCTGAAAAAAGTTGAAAGGAGTGCTAAAAATGTGGAATTTTCTGAAAAAATAATTAGCATAAGAACTGTTAAATAATAGCTGAAAGAGCACTGAAAAAGCTTAAACTTGCCTAAATAAGTCGAACGAAGTATATTGTAATAAGCTAAAATTAGCAGAAAGAAGTTAAAAGGAGCACAAAAATGTAGTTAGAAGAAATAATCTATACTATAAGGAGCACAAAACAACTGAACCCCCTACCCCACCTCCCACCTTCCAGCTAAAATTAGCTGAAAATAGCTGTTTAAAAAAAATTGCACAAGGAAGCTGAAAGACAATGAACCAGAACAAAATGTGAAAGGAGCAGTAAAAGTTTGTAAATAGATTTAAAGATTTGAAGGATGTAAAAGGCTAAATATTTCAAAAACCTAAAGCTGCACCAATACCAAAAGTCATAGCCCCTTCTCCTGAACGAGCTGAACTTTTTCATATACCATCCATCCATCCATTTTCTTCCGCTTATCCGGGGTCGGGTCACGGGGGTAGCAGCCTAAGTAGGGAGGCCCAGACTTCCCTCTCCCCAGCCACTTGGAGCAGCTCCTCTGGGGGAATCCCAAGGCGTTCCCAGGCCAGCCGAGAAACATAGTCCCTCCAGCGTGTCCTGGGTCTTCCTCTGGGTCTCCTCCCGGTGGGACATGCCCGGAACACCTCACCAGGGAGGCATCCAGGAGGCATCCTAACCAGATGCCCGAGCCACCTCAACTGGCTCCTCTCGATGTGGAGAAGCAGCGGCTCTACTCCGAGTCCCTCCCAGATGACTGAGCTTCTCACCCTATCTCTAAGGGAGAGTCCAGACACCCTGCGGAGAAAACTCATTTCAGCCGCTTGTATCCGAGATCTCGTTCTTTCGGTCACAACCCAAAGCTCATGACCATAGATGAGGGTGGGAACGTAGATCGATCGGTAAATTGAGAGCTTTGCCTTTTGACTCAGCTCTCTCTTCACCACGACAGACCGGTACAGCGCCCGCTTCACTGCGGACGCTGCACCTATCCGCCTATCGATCTCACGCTCCAGTTTTCCCTCATTCGTGAACAAGACCCCGAGATACTTAAACTCCTCCACTTGGGGCAGGACCTCCTCCCCGACCCGGAGAGGGCACGCTACCCTTTTCCGGCTCAAGACCATGGCCTCGGATTTGGAGGAACTGATCCTCATCCCGGCCGCATCACACTCGGCTGCAAACCGCTCCAGTGAAAGCTGTAGATCACGATCTGATGAAGCCAATAGGACCACATCATCTGCAAAAAACAGAGAAGTGATTCTAAGGCCACCAAAACGGATCCCCTCAACACCTTGGCTGCACCTAGAAATTCTGTCCATAAAAGTTATGAACAGAATCGGTGACAAAGGGCAACCTTGGCGGAGTCCAACTCTCACTGGAAACGAGCCTGACTTACTACCGGCAATGCGGACCAAGCTCTGACACCGGTCGTACAGGGACCTAACAGCCCATATCAAAGGGCCTGGTACCCCATACTCCCGGAGTACCCCCCACAGAACCCCCCGAGGGACGCGGTCGAATGCCTTCTCCAAGTCCACAAAGCACATGTAAACTGGTTGGGCAAACTCCCACGCACCCTCCAGGACCCTGCTGAGGGTGTAGAGCTGGTCCAGTGTTCCACGACCAGGACGAAAACCACACTGCTCCTCCTGAATCCGAGGTTCGACTATCCGACGGACCCTCCTCTCCAGAACCCCTGAATAGACCTTACCAGGGAGGCTTAAGAGTGTGATCCCCCTATAGTTGGAACACACCCTACGGTCCCCCTTTTTGAATAGGGGAACCACCACCCCAGTCTGCCAATCCAAGGGAACTGCCCCCGATGTCCACGCGATATTGCAGAGTCGCGTAAGCCAACACAACCCCACAACATCCAGAGCCCTAAGGAACTCAGGGCGAATCTCATCCACCCCCGGAGCCCTGCCACCGCAGAGCTTTTTAACCACCTCGGTGACCTCAGCACCAGAGATTGGAGAGCCCGACCCAAAGTCCCCAGGCTCCGCTTCCTCAGTGGAAGACGTGCCAGTAGGATTGAGGAGGTCTTCGAAGTATTCCGCCCACCGACTCACAACATCCAGAGTTGAGGTCAACAGCACGCCATCCCCACCATAAATGGTGTTGGTCGCGTACTGCTTTCCCCCCTGAGACGCCGGATGGTGGACCAGAATCACCTCGAAGCCATACGGAAGTCATTCTCCATGGCCTCTCTGAACTCCTCCCACGCCCGAGTTTTTGCCTCAGCAACCACTCGAGCTGCATGCCGCTTGGACTGCCGGTACCTATCTTCTGCTTCCAGGGTCCCACAGGCCTTTTTGGCCTGTGGGACTTTTCATATACGATTTGTTGATATAGCTTGAAAACTGCTGGATGGGAATTGTGCCGAAAAACCTCCGGAAGAAAAATGGATCACAACTGCGTGAATGCTTCATAAACATTCACACAATTACCGTTAAGAGGTTAAAAAGTACAAAAGAAAGATAAACCCTCAGTTTGAGACATTTATTTACGTTTCTGGTTATAGTGCTAAAGTAACTTTATCAGTTGTCTTGTTGGGCAACAACAAAGACTGGTAGACCGAGTGCAGCTGAATTCAGCTCTACATGAAGGTCCTACAAAAGAGCCTGTTAGCAGAAGAAAAAGCTCTAGAGAAAAAGTTGACTTTATCCAACAGCATCATCTGTGCACTGTTGTGGAGGGATGGTACAGTTCAGCTTCCTCACACTTCTTCAGTACCAACTGATGCAAGGCGAAGAGAGCAGAGCTGCTGGCAACTTGAATTTATCCACAAACTAAACCTCAGCTCGCTCTTCAAGCTGTACCTCTTTTCTCTTTCCAAACTGCTGGAAATCCCAAACACATCCCAGCTTTTTGGAAATTCATCAGAGCAGATTCTGACCCAAACCTCTCTACTGTTTGGCAATAATTAAAAAAACTGTGTACTATATTCACATTCTCACGCCCAACTGTAAGCTAACTTGCCACTGATACATGGAGAAACCAATGTTCCTTGGCTACAAATTATATTGGTTCACTTACTCCCCACTCCTTCATTAAATTAAACTTTGACAGAATAATCTAAAGCAACTGAAAGGAGGATAAATGTGTCTTAATGACTTAATATTAAGAATGGATAATGCAGAAAAATGACTGAAAACTGCAACAATCCAACAGATTAATCGTCTCCATCTCGTCTCAGGATCACTAAAGCTGTTTTTGAAAACATCCATGACGAATGTCCAGGTCTAAAAACCATGCTGATAACTAATACTGTAATTACTAAAACTGGTCTAAATCTGTCTGTTTTCATGTCAGTACTGTATACCAGTAGATCAAATCAAATGTGAGAGTGGCTGCTAAGGTGTGTGGAAAAATCGGTGAAGGAAGGCACCATGTGGGCAGAGTTGAACAAACAAGGTGCACGGCCAAGAATGAAATTTTGAAAGTCAAGACCGTGGGGGGAAAAAGCAATGATTCTCAAAAACTGGCTACTCAAAATGCATCCAGGCAGAGCACTGGTCAGAAACATTCAGAATTCTGGAAGAATGCAATGGAAAAGTTACAACACATTTTCTCACAATTTTAATGCAATTTGGATCCTCCAATTATTTAACCATCAACAATGATGTACCACAAGGCTCAGTCTTAGGACCCACACTATTTACAATCTACAGTACATGGGTAATGTAGGTCAGATAATTCCTGATGCATCATTACTGTCAGGTTTTGTAGGCATGGCAGAACCCAATTGCAGACAAGAACTCACAGGGATCCAGGAGTTTCAAAGAACGAGTATTTAATGACAACAAAAAGGCAGTCTGTGTAGCAAAAATCATAAAGCAGTCTGTGTAGCAAAAACACTTACCGGTACATGAGCTGGGAACACAGGGGAGCTGGGAACACAGGGGAATACCAAACGATGCGGCTGCACTTACTGAGACACAGAACAGGGCTTATATACACACACTCACAGACAAGACAAGACAAAAATCACAAACACCTGGGGACAATTAACTAGAGACAATTAACTAGACACACAGAGCAGGACTGGGAAGACTAAACCTAAAACATGAAGTAAACTAGGAAGACTGGAGGTTTAAGCTAATAGAAAATAAACAGAGACTAAACTGGAGGTTTACAACTAAGAGACAGAACGGTTAAACTAATAGTAAATAAACACAGAGACTAAATAGACAGAAACTGGAGGTTAACCTAAACACAGAACAAAGACTAAAACTAGAAGCTAAAACTAAAGGTTTAACTAAAAGCAAAAACTGGGAAACTACCTGAAACATGAAGTACACTAGGATGACTGGAGGATACAACTAAGAGTAATAAAATCAGGAGGGAAACTAATAAATTACAAGGGGAACAGACAGGAACAACAGACAAGAACAACAAATGTCCACTAGATGGTGCCATGGTTCCATCCTTACAGTAGTGCCATGGTTCCATCCTCACAATTACATTTCTATGCTGATGACACAGTTGTTCATTGTCGAGCTAAAACATTTGCTAAGGTTTTCTAGCTTTGCAATCTGCTTTTGGCATCATACAGTCAAATTTGTTCCATCTCAAACTTGTCCTAAACGCCGACAAAATCGAACATGAAGTTGGTTCCGACAGTTCTTCCTTCGATTTTATCCTTGAATAGTGCCCCTATTGAGTTTGTCGATTCCTACATATTTGGGTATCTTGGTCGATTTGCGTCACTC
The DNA here is from genome assembly GCA_038048925.1 of Garcialebias charrua. Taxonomy (NCBI): domain Eukaryota; kingdom Metazoa; phylum Chordata; class Actinopteri; order Cyprinodontiformes; family Rivulidae; genus Garcialebias; species Garcialebias charrua. Next base: position 26,467 of record JBBPBX010040849.1, read on the forward strand.
TTTTAAACTTCACGTGGAAAACCTAGTAAGGAAACTAAAAGTTAAACAGGGTTTCTTTTTCATAAATAGATCCTGTCTAACTCAGAACGCTAGAAAACATTTTGTAACTGCGACTTTTCTTCCCTCCATTGACTACAATGACATTATTTACATGAATGCTCCTACAAGCACCCTGCAGATGTTGGATGCTTCCTATCATGGTGTGCTAAGATTCATAACTGGCTGTAACTATCATACTCACCACTGTACCTTGTATTCACTGGTTAACTGGACATCATTAACCTCACGCAGACTCTCTCACTGGTACAATTTCATCTTTAAATCACTTCTTGGTCTGTTGCCTTCATACATCTCCTCCTACATGTCACTGTGTGAGTGCAGCTACAGTGTGCACTATCAGGACATTATTACATGCAGTGTCCCCTCATTGAGGAATGAGGACTGAACTTGGCAAAAGGGTCTTCATACTCTGCTCCAGTTTCCTGGAATATTGTGTAAAAAGATCTGAAGCTCTCGACTTTGACCTCTCTAAGTGGCTTTAAATATCTGTTAAGTTCCTGGAAAGAACCAATGCAGACATATTCTTGTTTTTAGATTACCTTGTTTTTAGATGACCTGACCAAAAATTGTTGGATTGTATACCTGGATTATTGAGCATGGACTTTGTTGGTTATTGTTTTTAGTTTTCTACAACGTCTTACAACCTAGCTGTTTTTTGTTTTTTTTTGTTAAATTTTTTAAAATACCATTTTATTTTCACTTGTTATTCTCAATTTATATGTATCCTTTATGATTGTCTATTGTCGTTGTTGTCCACTGTTGTCATCCCTCTGTTAAAACCAGGTCTCTCTTGTAAACAAGCACCAGAGGCTCAATAGGATTAACCTGTATAAATCAGGTTGAATGAATGAAAAATCCACACGATGGATTCTTGACAGGAACAGCCCAAAATACCACCTTAAGGTAGTTATTTTGTTGGATGTAACTGGGACCCTCCACCTCATATACCACATGTGATGTGACTGCAAATAAAGACACCTTAAAGGTATTGTGACATGATGTTGGAAATTTGCATATTTGTCACAACATATATATCTTATATCCTTCAGCTCTGTTCGTTTTTGCAAAATAAATTATAAATATATTAAAATTTCATTACAAGTTATAGTAATTTTTTCGCTGTGACACGCCCCTAGAAATACAAGAATTTCCGCAAACGTCATCAGTGACGTTCTATTGGGGAGAAGGAAGAACCTTGCCCGTTTGTTTGGTGTGGTAACTGCTTGCCATACAGATTCTTTTTCTGAAAGATTGCCTCTTTTTTTTGTGTAACTTGAAAAATGCCGTCACGTTGTAGCACATTTGGGTGTTCTAATATCAGCAGTGAACAAGTGAGCATTCACAAATTCCCAAAAGATGAGAAACTTCGCCAAGAATGGACAAGTACAGAGAACGAGGGACCAATGGTGTCCTACTAAAGAATCGTATGTCTGCAACGACCATTTTACTGCCGATTAGGTAACATCAGTAATTTTTTTTTTTATTCATGGAGGGTTTATTAATGAGAGTTTTGGATGATTTACTGTCTTAAAATTATAAATCTCAAACGCGATCGGGCCTCACTGTTAGCTTAGCGTTAGCCCAAGAACAAAGAACCACAGGAGAAGCTAACCCCACTTAGCAACTGTTTATGAAATAAACCGTGTCTAAATCACTTTTCCATTGATCGAGTGTCCAATAACTGTATTTGATGAATAATAACCCTTCGATTGCTTTAATACATTCAAGTACTAACAATAAGTTGTGTTTGTTCGCTGCTAACAAACTAGCCGACATCAGTAGGCTAGTACACACACGTTGCTTGTTATGTATTTGTAAATGATGTCTGCGCGATCAAGTAACATCAGTAAGTTAATTTATTCCGTGAGGGTTTATTAATGAGAGTTTTGGGTGATTTACTGTGTTAAAATGATAAATCTCAAACACGATCGGGCCTCGCTGTTAGCTTAGCGTTAGCACAACAACAAAGAACCATATCACGAAGCTAACCCCACTTAGCAACTGTTTATGAAATAAACCGTGTCTAAATCACTTTTCCATTGATCGAGTGTCCAATAACTGTATTTGATGAATAATAACCCTTCAATTGCTTTAATACATTCAAGTACTAACAATAAGTTTTGTTCGCTGCTAACAAACTAGCCAACATCATTCACTAGTACACCCACGTAGCTTGTTATGTATTTTTAAATGATGTCTGCGTGATCAAGTAACATCAGTAAGTTTATTTATTCCGTGAGGGTTTATTAATGAGAGTTTTGGACGATTGACTGTCTTAAAATGATAAATCTCAAACGCAATCGGACATGTTTTCTGCTAGGAAGAATGATAAATAAACCCACATGAACCTCCAGCACGTTTTTTCAAAGCTGCATCGTGTATTAAAATTTTTTCCATTGATACAGCATACAATAAAAATGATTAGAGCAAGATTAAAACTTCTACTGCTTATATTGACAAACGTTACTTTATTTTGATGAAACAAACTCATAAAATTATTTGTTGTCAGACTCAACCTTATGAAAAGCACTGTTAAAGACCGTGTAAAGTGAATTTCAACATTTTCTTAAATAAACATTATAAATGTGATAATTGTAATCTTGTAAATGAGTAAAAAGTCTCAAAATAGTAGCTCAA
>JBBPBX010040850.1:0-12050 GCA_038048925.1 Garcialebias charrua
ATGTATCTGCAGTAGTGTAGATAAAAGTAGTGTAAATGTAAACAGTAGTAATAAATGTAAACATATTAAATGTAAACAGTGAATGTAAACAGTAGTATGACTATAGGCAGTAATGTAATACAAACATTAGTGCAAATATGAGAAGTAGTGCAAACTGAATGAGCACATGACCGAGAGTTTAGTGAATAACCCGTTTGATGACACAGAGTCCAGTGTTAAAATCTTTGTGTTGAGTGGTAATGTGTGAGAAAGTTTTTTGTGTTAAGGCAGTTCAAATGGGAGGGGAGGCAGAGCAGGCAGAGTGTTTAGCATCCTGACTGCCTGATGAACAGAGCTGTCTCTCAGTCTGCTGGTTCGAGCCTGGAGACTCCTCAGTCTCCTCCCTGATGGCAGCAGTCTGAAGCAGCTGTGTAGTGGGTGTGTGGGATCACCTGCCATGCAGTGGGCTTTCCGAGTGAGGCGTTTGCTGTGTAAGTCCTGCAGTGAGGGGAAGGAGGTGCCGACGATCTTCTCAGCTGCTCTCACGATGCGCTGGAGGCTCTTGCGGCAGGATGCAGTACATGCACCAAACCACACAGTGATGCAGCTGGTCAGGACACTTTCTATGGCACCTCTGTAGAAGGTGCTCATGATGGGGGTTGAAGCTCCAGCCCTTTTCAGCTTGCGGAGAAAGTAGAGACGCTGGTGAGCCTTCTTGGCCAGTGATGCAGTGTTCCTGCTCCAGGACAGGTCCTTTGAGACGTGCACTCCCAGGAACTTGGTGCTGTCCACTCTCTCCACTGCGGTGCTGTTGATGGTCAGAGGGGCATGTTGTGCATCCCTCTTCCTGAAGTCCACGACAATCTCCTTTGTCTTCTCCACGTTGAGAGTGAGATTGTTGTGTCCGTACCACAAGGCCAGGCGGCTCACCTCGTTCCTGTAGTCCGTCTCATCGTTGTTGCTGATGAGACCTACCACTGTTGTGTCGTCCGTTTATGCATAAACATTTTATACTAAAAGAGAAACTGCAGTAATAAAGTCCTGGTAAGCCCTCTCATTGTAGCATGTCTTGTCAAAGCACATAAATAACACAAGAGCACAATAAACCGATTATTATTTTAATTTTTACCACTACGGCTGTGGCGTAGTGGTAATGGCAGTCGTCCCCCTATCGGAAGGTTGGAGGTTCAAATCCCGGTTCCCCACACCATGTGTCGTTGTGTCCTTGGGCAAGACACTTAACCCCGAGTTGCTCCCGGTAGGTCTGGATGGCGCCTTGCATGGCAGTCTGCCGCTACCGGTGTATGAATGCATGTATGAATGGGTGGATGGTTGGTATTGTAAAGCGCTTTGGGGCTCCTCACAGGGGGCTAGAAAGCGCTATATATAAATAAGCTCCATTTACCATTTACCATTTAATTTAAAAGAGACTTTATTTATCTTTCTGAGTATTGATGAGCCTCTCTCAGTCATTTACTCACACAAACCAATTTTTTTTAAATGTTGAATTATCATCAGACATCAACCAGGCATCATATCTTTCAAAGCACCCTGAAAACTTAATTTAAAGTTTGTTTTTTATGAGAAAAACTCAGGAATATATATAAAAGATAAACTCAATGCATACACAATAGGTTGTTGCTAATAATGGTAATACATACGATGCACTGACTAGGATTTGCTCTGATATAAATTCAGTGTATAAACTGTTGAAGAATTCATAAAGTGTTCATTATAAGTACTATTGGGTAACAATTCTGGTCCAAGGCATTTCAAAACCCATTAATTTATAATGATAAACCACATGACTGTGGGCACTAAAACATTCCCTCCTGACTTCATTCATCTGAGTCCAGAAAGATGAGCATTATTGTGCAGCACTAACAGCCTCCAATCTGCTGGGAAGGCAGGCCAAAAGATTTTGGAGCAACACTGCAAACATCTGCCTCCTTGTAGTGACTACATGAGAGCAGCTGGATCAAGACTGGTTGCTGCAGCCAGAAAATCACTTGTGATTCTGCCTCTTTTATAAAACAACACCAACAACACTTGAGCTGTCGTACTATTTTAAATATAAGAATAAAATTAAATATCAATACAAACAATCTAATTAGCATAAAAACTGCAAAACTAGAACATTTTGGATTAAATTTTGAATTGTGCCAATTAGAGCCTATATAACCGATATATCGGTAAGGATGATATTTTAGGCCAATATGGACATTTGGGGGCATATATCGGTGTCTGTAACAATTGTCCCATTATGCACAGATATAAGCACTTCTAATTTTCACCCCTAAAATGCTGGAAACAAGCCATAAATGTACAATGGATCCAGCAGAGGGAGCATGAAGACCACTTTCAACCTTTCATTCATTCAACCTTTATTTATACAGGCTAGCCTCGTTGAGTCACGGGGACTCATTTACAAGAGGGACCTGTCTCACTCACACCAAACAACCATCCACTCTCACACTCACACACCTAGGGTCAATTTAGAGTCACCAATCAGCCTAACAAGCATGTTTTTTGGTCTGTGGGAGGAAACCGGAGTACCCGGAGGAAACCCACGCATGCACAGGGAGAACATGCAAACTCCACCCAGAAAGGCCCCGGACCAGGATTTGAACCGGCAACCTTCGCAATAAGAGGCAGCAGCTCTACCAGTTGTGCCACCGTAATGCCCAAACCTGCCTAAATAAAGGTTGAATGAAAGTCATGGCCGTTCACTTAAGTTTCACTTTCAGCTCAGCTGAAGCAGAGGGCAATACTGTGTACCGTAGTGTATTTTTCTGAACAGAGCATGGTTTGTTTATTTTAACTGATTTGTAAAATAAAACAAATTAACAATAATAAATTATCTTCAAACCTGCAACCTGCTTGTCGTGCCTCTTAAGTTAGCAAGCTAATTTAAAGATAACCTAGCATAGGCCATTGCCTTGTACAACTTTATCCAGCACAATAAATCTGGCATAGAGGTAAAATATATAGTATATCAGTAGGCATGTAACGGTACAAGTGGGTGTACCAAACCGTTTCGGTACAGCTCGTTCGCTTCGGTCCACCTACGTACTGTTTCGGTTATTTTTTCACTCATTGAACGTTATCAACGGGGGAATATATGCACCATGGAACTAAATTTCCCGGGCGCGTTTCAGCACGGAGCTATTATCGCGCAGCACGCGAAGCACGCGCAGCATTTAGCCGTTAGCATGTTGTGTACTGTCTCCTGTTTGGGAACGTAATGGCTTTCTTGAGGAGCACACATCCAAAGTAGAGGGTGACACGGGAGTGAATTTCTACTCCTGTCCCGTCCCACTCCCACAGAAAATAATCCTGTCCCGTCCCACTCCCAGGCTTGAGTAAAAAATTAATTCCTGTCCCGTCCCACTCCTGGTGCAATGACTCCCACTCCCATCCCGCTCCCATTCAAAATGACTCCCGCTCCTGTACCGCTCCCATCTTTTCTTCCTAATTTACTCGTAAGCAATACAATTAATTTGATTTAATCTTCACCACAATGTTTTTAAGATTAGGCTACTTTGTGTTTTGCAGTTTGATTTAAATAGATATAGCAACAGAAACAGTTCATCTGTGGCAGTAGAGGGAGGCATTTTTTGCCTTAATGTAAACAAAAAAAAATTAAATCACTAAAGAGCACAAAACGTAGTACATGGCCTGTGATCTCTATAGATTTTCCTGCAGAGGACCACCTTAGTCTCTGTTTTTAGCTCATTTGGAGGTCAGTTAATTGAATAAACCCCAACATAGAATGTTGCATTTTACTCATTTATTGAGAAATTTCCTTAAAACAGTGACATTACTTTTATGTTTTCATTTTATCAACAAAAATACTGCACAAAACTTGTAAACAAAAGTGCATAAAGGCATTACTTTCACAATCCAGATACCTCTCCGCTCGTCTTTACTCCCTCCATTGCTGCTACTCTTTGAATTCCGGCGAAAGCAGTGGCCTGGGTCATGTAGTTCTTTTAACTTGCGTTACAGTGCAAGCTGGTGGAAAGAGAACTACAAAATGGCGACGTTCCATGTTTTTTTTTTTGTCACGACATATTTCCCGCTCCCGTCTGCTCCCGTTAACTTTCGATCCTGTACCGTCCCAATCCCGTGAATAACAGTTAAGTCGATTCCCATCCCACAGGAATCCCGTGGGAATCCCGTGACCCGTGGGATTCCCGAAAAAATGTCAGCCTCTAATCCAAAGCTGTGTGGACGTGTTTTCACAAGACTGGATCTGCAGCAACACGCCTAACGTGAATGTGCTGGAAACGACGTCACCCGAACGTGAACGAAGAAACAGCAGTTGTTACAAACAGCGCTAACAACAGCTGCATTAAAACTACTTCATCAGGTGATTCAGAGCAGTCCAGAGCAATAACACAAACTGTATGAGTTTTTAAACCGCCTGAATTGAAGTCTGAATGTTGTTTTATGCGCAGGCTTTAAAGGGGACCACATATTCAAAATTCACTTTTTAATGTTTTTTTTACTCAACTTTGGGTATTTACTTCATAAAAAAACTGTCCTAAGGCCAAAAAAATGCACCCAGTGGTTTATTTACTCTAAGTATATTTATTTAACTGTGATAAGTTAGGTTTCGTTTTTGAAATAAACAGGTAGTCAATCTCGCTTGTGACGTCACAAGCGAGCGAGGACAACCCACACCAACCTGAGTCCAGCCCCGTCACCTAGCAACCCCTGGTGCGGCTCAACCCACTCCAGTTTAAAAGAGTTGACGGTTGTTTTTCCTGATTTCATGGCTACAAGTGTCACAGAGTCTAGCCAGCTAACTCTCTGACCCTCCTGGGCCAGATAATGGATTTAAAATTGATAGTTTTCAGATGGGAACAGATGCGCATGTTTCTCTGTGTGTGTGTGTGTTGGTTTATGTGTCATTAGCAGGACCGCAACCATTGACAATCCCGTGTGTGCGCGTGTTTGTGTGTCCTCACATACAGGTTCAGCCAAGATCACTTGAGCTCCTATTTATCTATTTACTTCCATCAGAGCTCAGGTAGTGTTGATAAGAAGAAAGCCCGCTGTGAGTGTGTGTGTGTATGTGTGTGTGTGTGTGCCGAGCCGGCACGTGGCTCCTGGAGGTACGCAGATAACAAAGCCCCCCGCTGTGCTGTGTGTGCGTGTGTGTGTGTGTGTGTGCTTTTCTCCACACTACAGCTGCGCGCACAGGCAGAAGGAGGGAGAGTCAGAGGGAGAAACGTGCAGTAACGTGAGTTCAGACTTCCTTGTCTGCATTTGGAGGGCGGAGTTAATGTGAGCAGATCTTTGAAGGGCGTGCCACAAGACCTCACCATCAGAAACCGGTCGTTCAAAACGAAAGTTAAAAATGGCAGAATTAAAAAGGGTATAATTGATTATCTAAGAATTATTTTGTGTATTAAATTGAATAAACACTGTCTGGTAACTGCAAAGACATACCATAAAAATTTTAAAAAGCTAAATGTGGTCCCCTTTAAAGTTACTGATCCTCGCTTCGAGACATTCATCACGTCAACACTTAAGTCAGAAAGTTCAGAACTTTATGAAAAAACTAAAACTGATGTCAACAAGTCCTGGAGCAGATTAAAGCCCTGCCCTGATGATGAGTGAGGGATTCAACCGTTCAAGAGGTATTGTTCTTTTATTATAATTATTATTTATAATTTATTTATTATTAATAATTAATTAATAATAATAATTATTAATTCAATTTATAATGCACTTTTCATTACTGAAAATCTCAAAGTGCTACACATATATTGAATGCTACACACATTCATAAACCGGTGGCGGCAGACTACCATGCAAGGTGCTTTCCAGTCCTACCGGAAGCAACTCAGGGTTAAGTGTCTTGCCCAAGGACACAACGACACATGGTGCGGGTCTCGGGAGTCGAACCGCCAACTTTCCGATCGGGAGACGACTGCCATTACCACTACACCACGGCCGCCCCTATTATTTAAAATCATAATCTTATAAACTGATTTTTTTATACCTCTGTGTTTTATTTCCAGTCTTGGACAGAGGTAGCATCTCTCTTCCACTTCAGGGACAGACATCCACCAGAGATCACATGCTGCAGCTAAGAAGTGTGTGATGACTGAACTGAACTCTGAACTGTTCCAGGACCTGTCCCACCTGGAGGAGCAGGTCCAAGAGGTTGTGAGTACAGTAATGAGGACAAATACAGCCACACTGCTGCTACTGGACAAAAACTTGATTAGTTAGATCATAAACAGTCTGTTGCTGCTTATTGTTCTGGTTCTGACTGTTATTGTATTTATTAAGATTTTTATTATTGTTAATATACAGTAGTTTATTTATTGTAGAGTGCTGTTTATTTAAAATATCATCCAAATGGGTCACTTTTATTTATTACTACAATACAATACAGTACAAATGTATTTTTGGCATATTTTCAAAATAAACATTTTGTAAGTCTTTATTTTGTCTTTTTTTTTTGTACCGAAAATAAACCGAACCGAGCCCTCCTTGTAGTTGAACCGAACCGAAATATGATTTTAGTGTACCGTTACACCCCTATATATCAGTGTTAGTAACGTTATATTTGTGGTCTTCAATGAAGATGAGTAAACAGCATAAACGGACAATAAAAAGGTCAGCTTTATAAAGGTGCACTCTGCAGTTTCTGTAGAACCGCAACACTTAGAAACATTTTCAACAGGGAAAGCATTCTGATCCCTCCCCTCAGAGCCATATATGGCTCTGCTCCCCCTTGCTCTGCTGAAATTCAGCTCAGCTTCCGAATGCTCCGCCTCCACTGCATGTCCTGTCAGCCGTTGCGAAGTTCTATGTTTATATGTTAATAAAACGTTCTAAAAAATTAAATAAAAACATGGAGCGCTGGTCCAGCACACCAGAACACCATGAAATCTGCAGAGCCTCGCGCAGCCACGTTGAACCCGAGTTTAATTCGCTCATGACAAATTCATTCATTTCCTCATTGTTTCTGTCAACGGAGGAGGAAGCGATCACTTGTTTTTTGGCAAAAAAACAAAAGAAAAGTCCAGATCAGGGATGAAGAAGAGGAATTTAATACATTTGTGTAGGGCTGGACGATATGGCCAAAATTTTTATCACGATATAGTTCTTAATTTCGGTCGATATCGATATAATTCGATATCGATATAAACAATATAAAAGCCTAAAAAAAACTATAAACTATACAAATAAATTAATGTTCTCCTTGTATTTGTATTTAGCCTCCAAAAAGATGGAAATCACCATCAAATAAACATAAACTTCTCAACCCAATAATTCTCAGTCGGGTCATCTGGACACTTTCTTTTTTATAGAAACGTTTCACCCTCCATCCTCCATCCAATTTCTATAAAAAGAAACTGTCCAGATGACCCGACTGAAAATTATTGGATTTGGTACGTGGATTATTGAGCATGAACTTTCTTGCCATAAAATTCTCAACTGTGTCAATATTAATAGTTTTAACTTTAAACATCTTTAAAATTTACAGCATTGAAATTCATAGTTAATTAAATAAAACTTTTGGGTGTTGTTATTTATAAGAAGCTGACATAGAAATCTCATGGAAATTACTTAAGAATAAAAATAACAAAATCAATTGCATTACTGTATAAAGTAAAATAGTTTTTGAATGACAAAGTTTTGAATATATTGAATAATGTAATGATTGTTCCATATTTAATCTGTTGTATTGAAGTTTGGGGAAAAGCATGTAAAACTATTACAAACCCTGTTTTTTTTGTTTTGTTTTTAAAGAGCTACAAGAATTATTAGTAGGAAGTGCTATGCCACCCAACAAATATTTCATCAGTTTAAATTATTAAAATTGTATGATTTGGTTGAACATAGTATTTTATAAGTCATGTATAAAACTGAAAAAAAATTACCCCCCAAATATTCAATAAAAAATTTTCATTCATTCATTCAACCTTTATTTAGTCAGGTAAATCTTTTGAACGGAATTTGTTTAAAGTTAATAAACCCTGAAGGGAATGTAAATGTTTGTAAAACCTCCATTTAGGACTAGTTTGAAGGAGCTGAGTTGTAAATCAGGAAACAGGATTGTGTTGACTTGATATCACCATAAACATTTCTAAAACTATTGTTTTAAAATATGATTAAATCAAAGTTGTTGGGAAGGTGTGGTGCAGGTGAAGTGAAGGTTGTTGTTTGTTTGTAGTTATTTTGTATTTTTTAAACAAGGGGCAGATATTAAAACACTATTTTCGTCTTTCTGCACATTTTCATTCAGTGTTTTTTCTTCTTCTGATGAATTTGTTTTATTTTGAATTAAAAAAACATGCAGCGCTGCTGGGGCTGTTTGTTTACGTTGTAGTTTCAGGGAAACGTTGGCTCAAACTTTATTGTTCTTCATCTTCTGACTCTCATCATATTCTATCGAGTGGAAACTCTTCAGATTAAACAAGTTAGATGTTCCCACCGCTAGTTAGAACGACTTTGTCACGTTTTGCAAAATAAAGAAACCGAGTAAGACTCGCTGCAGATGAGACCTGCAGTTTAACAAAACCGAACTACGTCCACACCGACGAATTAGTCTTTCCTCTCATCAGTGATGTCGTCTGCTTTCTCTTCGCTTGTGAAACTTTGTTCAGTCACATTCTGACGGTCATGAGCACTCGTTTGACTCGTTTTGAAGCGAAAACTTAACGCGCTTTGGAGACTAGCTTAGCTTTTAGCCTGCTACCGCTAACGCCTGCTGCTGGACTGAGCGCTGCGTAACAACGACGTCACCACGCACGTTTTGTGTCACAGCTTTTTCTGTCCGGGCGGGTTGTTGAAGCAGCCGCTCCAACCCGAACAGAAACAGAAAAACGTCAGTGAAACGTTGTAAAATCCTATCGAAATATCGAAAATATGCTTAAACTTCATATCATCGTTATTGAATAAAAGTATATCGCGATATTTATCGTTATTGAATTATCGTCCAGCACTACATTTGTGTCACATACAAAACAGTTTTGCATCGCTTTGCAATCCTTTGAACGAGAACGTGCGCGGCCGCTGGGGCTGGGACAGGCGGGGGCGTGGGTTAGGAGCGTGAGAAGTGAGAAGCTCTGTTTTTATTGGCTGGTTAAAAACTCTGTTTTTATTGGCTGGTTAACGGCGGGTCACTGTGGCTTTTTAGAAATGCTTTTAGTACACCTGGAGAAGCAAGGGGACTATAGTTTTTTTCAGAGATTACTTTGTCTAACATCAGTCTGTCAGGAGATAGTTAGTGACAGAGTGAAGAAATATGTTAAAAATATATTTTTAGAAAACTTACAGACTGCACTACAGAACTGCAGACTGCACCTTTAAACATTGAATGAGAATTCTACGATGAAGTTTGTCTAACCTAAGACCCAACAAGGTCTGGATTCTATCAAGTTTTTTCCAAATTCCAACTGTCGTCTTTAAGATAATTTTTCTTGCAGTTTTAGACTAATTTTGTCTACACTTCTCGACATGTTGCCAAATGTCATTGCATACTATTCCCATTCAAGCCAAATGTTTTAATGTATACCGGTAATTAGGAAGGTTTGTTTTTGTTGTTATTGTTTTTGTCAAATCTGTGAGGCATGAAAAGAGACAGAAATTAAACAATAGTTGTAACGGTGGTTCACAACTGGCATGGCATCCTTAAATAACAACAAAAAATAATATCCATATGTTTGATCATGCTGCACTGACAACTTATTCACAAGCTTATGATGACATTTAGTGTATGTGACAGTGCTAACAAAAAATGCCAAAGGTGCTGATGGTACATGATGAAATAAACTGAGTCACACAAACATGGCTTCCTGCGAATGCACCATGAGCCAAGTCTGATCTGCCCTAATATCCATCATTTACATTGTCCTCTGCCCAGAGAATACAGTAGCTGATGTCAAAAGAGGCAAATGGTATCCTGCTTTACAGGAACATAATTAGTTAGTTTGTTGCTGTGAAAGCTGAGCAGAATTATGCAGGTCAGTTATGTCACACAGGAATATGGTGCCACATATGACAATTTCATGAAGAGATTATAATTGTTGTTTGCAGATAAATGAATGTACTGTAAGTGCATAAAAGATTAGGCGTCCCATCTCCAAAGTGAAAAGACACACACAACTCATCATATCAGATCAGATCAGATTACCGGTATACAGCCGACACAAATCAGGCAAAACAGGCTTAACAAATGTTACACCACGCACCACATTCATTCAACCTTTATTTAGACAGGTTAATCCCATTGAGCCTCGAGGACTCATTTACAAGACATGACTGATTTTAGCTTTGTGTGAAAAGAACAAAGTCAGTGAATGTTTCGTGTCACTTTAGTGGCTAAAAATGTCATAATCCTGTCATCCTAATGCTATTCTGTTTATTAATGTGTTGACAGCAGGCTCATTGTGATCCTGTACAGGACACGGGAAATGTCAATAAAGTGACTTAAGTTAATAATCTGAGCCACACAGCCGATTACAGCTGAAATGATACGGTTCTTGTTTGTGCTAAACGTTGCCTTCAAGTTTTCTCTTGTTGAAATGTCACTAGAAAAAAAAGCTAAACAATTAAAAATTTACTTGTTCCTTCTAAATATTTTGTTAGCTGAGTCAAAGTCATTTAAATCTTTTGTTAAATTTGGTTAGACGTTTCCAACATTTACCAACTGTTTCATTACTTTTTGCTAGCAATTTGCATTTTTAGCTAGTTTTTAGCTTCTTTTTGTGTAAGAAGTTTACTACTTTTAGCTAGTGTAACATAACTTTTTGCTTAAAACTAACAGATTGCTTTCTTAGCTATGGTTTTGCTATATTTTGTTGGCATTTTAATACTTTTAGCAAGTGTTTTGTTACTTTAAGCAAGCATTTTGCTAGTTGTAGCTAGTGTTTTGCGTCTTTTAGTTTTCAGCTCAGTTTTAGTTTCTTAAGCAAATTCATTAAGAACTTGGCATTTACACGGTTTATTTTTTGAGAAAATGCAATTTCTTGAGTTTTACTCGTGGTTTTAGAAGTATATTGTATTTTTCAGACTCATCTGGTCTCAAAATTGTAAAACAAGTCACATTAACTTTTAAACTATTAAGAGTGCATGGTCAGTGAAAGACCTTTGAGCTCTAAAGCTCAGACATAGTTTGATGTAGAAACAGTATAAAAAGTTTAAATGGGTCACTGGGATTTTATTTTTAATAATTACCGTATAAGATTTTTCAACCATTTAAGTTTTATGCATTTTGAAGATTTTATCATGGAATATTTAGCATCAGCGCGTAATGGCATTACTAACTGTCTGAGTTGTCTAAACTTTCTAAAATATTTTTGCAAACTCTTTGTATTTCCAAGGTCTCTGTACATTTTCAGAACAAGGGCACTCTGTCATCGAAGATTATTAACAAAACCCCAAAATACTATGATCATTTTCAGAATACAGTATGTGCAGGCTGTTGTGTTCTGAGGAGATTCACAGTAAATGCATGTATGTTTTGCTATGAGCCATTACTTCATTTCACTAGCACTGGTGTGACAGTGTAAAGCAGAAGAGACTGTGTTGATGTAGAAAATGCAAAAGAATGAGACTTTAGAGAGAAATGGACCAGAGTTTACATGTTCTGCTTTTACTGATTTCAAGAACGAACATGCCAATAAGCACATCAGGACAAGCATATACCATCCTCAGGCAAACGTATGGAGGACTTTAATAGAGTGCTAAAAGACTCCATTCAGACAAGCAAGTTACACAACAACTATGAAACCTGCAGTAACTGAAACGCTTCACAGCTACTGGTGAATCCCCTTTCCAGCTCCTCAGAATAAGACCAACGAGGTCAAAACGTATTGGTCTGAACAATGGACAGTACAACCATATGAAAAAGTGGCTGTTCAACATCCAAAGGGGCATGTCACACAAACAAGTGTTGGAGCTACGGTCCAAGCATGGAAGCCGCTCTCGAGGGAAAAAGGAGTCATTTGTCTGTACAGCAGCAGACTGGACTGCAGTGTTTCCCCAACCATTATACAAGCAGGGCGCCCCGCCCTGTCAACAGAACAGAGCGCCCTGCCTAC